>JADDOH010010535.1:0-56672 GCA_016648135.1 Agrypnia vestita
TGTCTATTGTCAGCAACTGCAACCATGATGGAAAAGCTAGCTGCTAAACAACCGAGGCTGGTTAATCGCTCTAGGCCACTGCTGCTTCATGATAACGCTAGACCACACACTGCACAACAGACGGCTACCAAATTAGAGGAGCTTCAATTGGAATGTCTAAGACATTCACCGTACTCTCCGGACCTTGCCCCAACAGATTACCATTTTTTTCGAAATTTGGATAACTTCTTGCAAAGAAAAAAATTCAACTCCGATGGGGCAGTCCAAACCGCCTTCAAAGATTTTATTGATTCCCGTCCGAATGATTTTTTTAGTAAAGGGATCGATGAACTACCTATGAGATGGCAAAAGTGCATAGATAGCAATGGTACATACTTTGATTAAATAAATATATTATAATAAAAAAAAATCGGGTTTATGTTCCTCCCATACTAAACGCCAATTTCATATATAAGGACCTAATAATTAAAGACGACATATAGTTCGAAGTTTATATATGAGGACGAGGTAAGGGATATGTACATACTATTTTATGTATGAATTTATATTGCACATTCAACATGATTTTTGTGAATCTTTTAAAAGACAACTAAGACTTGATTACATATGTACATACTACGCAGAGGTAATATATATACCTGGGGATGAATATGATAACCCAACTAACCAAAAAGTGAAAAATAAAAACCAGATGGCAATTTTGTTGATTCATGTTTGAGAATCTGTCACGCTGCAAAATTAAAAGGACACGAAAAAAAATCTAAATTTCAAATCCTAAGCCAAGAAAACAATAGTTTCAGTTTAAATTTTTTATATTTAAATTAAATCACAACCATATAAACATTACGTCACTTATTGTCTATTTTCCAGGTTTATCTTGAAATGTGGTTGTACTTTGCCAGCTTACGGAGATTATCCCTAGCGCTGTGGAGACCAGGGTCCACTATCAGGGCTCTTTTGTACATTTCTATCGCTCGCTCCGGTTTTTTCCACCTATGATAGAGGACTCCTGAAAAAAACAATTGTAACTCGCCTCGTGATCCAAAGGTCGCAGGTTCGAATCTCACTCCAGACTAGCAAGTTAGTCCTATTTTCATAGCACAAGCGCTTAGCTTAGTTTGAAAATAGTAAGAATATTGATGTGACACGTATTCCGTGTTCAAATCTCTATTTTTTTTTAAAAAAAAAAAAAAAAAAAATATATAGATACTGTTTTTTTAAATAATTTATTTTTATCCAAATTGTATGAATGGGAGTGCCTTTCATTTTAAAATAAATGTGAAATGTCTTTTGAGAACAGGATAATCTAGATTTTATTTTCAGCAAGAAAAAATATTCAATTTAATGAAGAAAATACAACATATCTTATCAAAACATGATTTTCAGTTTAACCCATTGGTCACCCGGAACAAAAGTGTTTTTAATTCACCACGAGGAAAAAACATTTAAACAAATAAATCAAAAAAGATTTTGAAGACATGCTTTTATACGCTTTCGTTACATACATTCGTAATCAATTTTTTAACATCATCAATATTAAACATGTTGTTTTAAAGTTTAAAACAAATTATCGAACAGCATTTTCTTTAGCTGTTTCAGCAGCCCTTGTCGGAAATAAGTACATTATTTATCTAACCACTAATATTAAGCAGTTTGTTTTTCATATATAATTTTAATATCTTAGCTGCAGAAGCGTGCAGTGAGAACAAGAAGCATGACTTTTTCCTAAGCATGTATTTTGAAAAGAAACTAAAATAAGAGATATATCTCGGAATATTCCTATCACAATAATTAAAATATTATTCAGATTTTAATATTTCACAATACTCTGCCAGATAAATATTTAATTTCAATTTTTTTTCAAATAAAAGTCATGCTTCTTGTTCTCACTGCACGCGCCTGCTTAGCTGGTGTTACAATTGTACCCCCTGCATTTGTCAAATAGAGTATAAAGTTAGTTTACAATATCTGGACAACAAATTGACATATTAAAATACCTAAATTGGCATAGTAAATAGCCTGGCTGTCTCTTCCTTTCAGCTCTATGGCCCTCAAGAAATGCTTCTCTGCAGGAACAAACTGTCCCTTTTTTCCAAATAGGTTGGCCACATTGAAGTGTACGGAAGCGGCTTCCGGTAGGGCCTGCAGGGCCAAGGGAGCTAGTCGCAGGCCTCTGTCTATCTGACCTGGGAACAATTAAAAAGATGGATTGTAAGATGAAACTCTAAAAATTGATGTCATTAAGTGTGTTTCGAGGGGAAGGGTATTTCTAAGTTGATCTAATGGTTTGCCTCCGTGATAATCTCTCAATCAGACTTTGATTTCTAAGAGTCGGTAAAAATATGTATGTAGTGATGATCGATTTGATTTTTTCGCGCTCAAATCTACTGCGCTTTATGCACACTCGAGTTGTAATTTCCGAGATAAACCTGTGGACACGCCCCATAAGGATGACTGGAGAAAATCTACCCGAGAGATTAAGTATAAGCCAAATAACGCAAAGATAAAATTCATTTTCCAAACGTTGAATACCATCAAATATCTAACATTATCTGGGATAGACGGTGAAAAAAATTCTAGATAATTGATTTCCCGATTAGTTAATCCGAAAGAGTTGAAAAAACTCTAACAATCAAGAAAAGTTGCGCTACATGCGCCTACTGTCTGTAAGTCGCAGTGTCATCAAAAATTTTTTTTTGCATAATTATTATATACTTTATTAAAAATCAACAGAAAAGGAATCAGTTAAAGAAAGTAGAGGAATATTTTTGCCCTTCTTGATGAAGTCTGCTTTGAATATGTATTCCTCTATTTATTTTTTTCAGCGAGAATTTTAGCATCCTGCTACTCAAGGCGATCAAGAAGTGATTCTGCATAATTTAAACCAATAGCGTGGTTGATTTATCTGAAGAACTCACATTTCTCCCTGTCATTATTATTAGTTTGCATGGTATAATTCACCGCACGTTGTAAAATATCTTCATCATTTAATTCCCTGAGATCAGCTATAAATTCATCTGAATTACACATTGTGACTGTGCACCAACATCCCACATATGTCGATTTATTGTTAAATTGGTATTGTCCAATCCACATTCATGAACATTGTAAATTCGTTTCAGATCTTCGGTTTCTATAAAAACTTGAAAACTTGGGGTAATCATCATCGCCGCTTAATTTTTTGGCCCGTACGGCAATTTGTCGAATGCTTTGACCCTTTTTAAATCACATCAATCATACAAAAGACGCCATAAAATTACTTTGCAATGTTAATTTGTCAAAAAAATATTTCGCTTTGGCTATGCAAATAAAATAAAAACTGTCACCGCTGACAGTTGTCGTCAATCAACATTGCCGTAGTATATTACGGAATTTATTTTAAGGAAACTATAATGACAGCTGGATGAAAATTACCCTAATAAATTATCCTAATAAGCTAAAACTGGCTAATTAATAAAAATAAAATAAATGTTTTGAGATATCACTCTTCGTACTCGGGGGACAGCTGATCGAGCAGAGAGAAGTCGAATATGAAAGAAACAAAAAAAACAGAGAACATTGTCTGTGCTATTCTGAAAATAGCAATATTGGGATGTGAGATCCTTATCCCAACACTCAATAGACAAAAATTAAAATAAAAAATAAACAAGACGTAGGTATACATCGGTGGTGTGGTCAGAGGAGAAAGATGTACATGACAGTTATCCGTCAAATGTCTAATATAAATAAAGTCCAACAATATTTCTCCTTTCTATGGTCCAATGAAACAATGACAATTTTGTCATAATTTTACATTAGGATGCTGTGGGAGAGGAAATTAATAAGTGCATATGAAATAATCTTTTTTCTATAAACTATAAATACAGCATTAACACTTATTTCATGTCATTTTAGTCAAAATATGAGAATTCTGAGGTTATTTGCGGCGGGGGCAGCTGTCAGACCAGACCGGAGAAATCCAACATCGCAAATAAAGATTTTTACCTTGAGAGAAATACGTGAAAATATAAAAATCTTCTTATTTAAGTACCACGAACACCGAATACTGACGTATACCTACGTCTCATTTATTTTTTATTTTTTATCCCTATTGGGATAAAGATCTGACATCTCAATCTTGCTATTTTCAAAATAGCACTGTTTACCTGAGTTATCCAGCAATGCCAAAGAGTTGCTCCATGCCACAACATGCTTGGGGTCTATGCTGGTAGCCTTGGCCCAAGTGTTGAGGGCCGCATCGTGCTTTCCTTGCTCCAAATACTGATAATCATTAATAACTGTTATTTTATATTTATACAGATAGACCACAGAGACAGATAAAAGCAACCAGGAGTGTCTGATAATTATTATAGCATTCAATACTTCACTTGTCACTTCAAACTCATAGCATTTCTCTGTTTCCTTCCTTGAAAGCATCTAATATTATATACATACACACAATGTCGCCTATAAGCCATGTATTCACTAGGGGACAAATCGCGCAACATTCCACACGGCATGACGCATCAACATCTACGCTCATGTTTCGGGGACAATGACGTGTACACACCGGGACTCACATATCACTTGTCGCCCAAAAGGGTTATGATGATTAGTGCTGCGTGTCTATTTATTTTTACGAGTTTATCGAAATGTAAGAGCAGAAAAAGGTAGTGGGTGCGAAAGTATTTACCGAAAAGGAAAAGAAGGATGGATATTCTATGCAATCTTCGATTGTCTGACGGATCATTTGTCAATTTCATTCGAATGATGACAACAACTGATTTTGAAAATTTATTACAAATGATTGGCTCTTCCATAGCCAAGCAAGAGACAATATTAAGGAATGCTGTTTTATATCATATAGCATGTGTAACTGTAGCGCATGCGTCTTAGCTTGTCAACATACCACGTGGTACCGACGCGCGGTACGATTTCCCCGTGCGCATGGCAACGTTTCCGCAGCACGTAGAAATGTCGCGCTATGTTGTTCGCCACATCGTGGACCAGTGCGCGACATTGCAGCGTCACTCTATACCGCGCGTGATGTTGAGGGACAATTTGTCCCCTAGTGAATACGTGGCTATAGGTCATCAGTTGGAAAAAATCTCTCAGATCAATGTTTGGCATTGTGTCCTTTTACAAATTAGTTAAGCTAACCATCAATAGATGTTACTAGTGGTATGTTGAATCCCAAATTTGAAATATTTTAAGAACTGTAATTTTTTTTCATTAAAGATGAATTAAAGGACCGACTTCGATTATCATTTGGGTCCGAGGAGGATGATAAAAAATCAAAAATGTAACGTGAATTGTATTATAAAATGATAAAAAAAATGAATGGATTATCTAATCCCTGAGATAGGCTAAGATGAACACAAATTATAAAAAAAAACTTTATGATAGTTTTTTTCAAAGATAGTCAAACGTACACATAAGTCTGAAAATCACTTTTGATGTAAATTGAGATTGCTTCAAAAACGATGCTTGGTACAGTTGAATTAAAGAACTCTATAGACTCATCGCTTCAATTTTTGCAATATGTCCCAAGATGAAACTCTTGTGAAAATGGTTTTATACAAGACAGAATTATCAACATAATCTCACCGTCCACACAAAGCACAAACAGCTCAAAATCCACATAATCGCAAATAGTTAAGCATCTACATAATCACAAACAACTCAAAATCATCACAATCACGATTTTGCGATGTGATGATTTTGAACAGCTGAATATGATGGGAGAAGGCATACCAAATTTCCTAGATTATAGTAGCAGTCTGCGTATTTCCTCCTGTACCGCAGCGCCTGCATGTAGGCTTCCTCTGCGGCCACCGGCTGTTTCAAATTAGCCAGCACGATCCCTAAGTTCATCCAGGCAGCGGGGAAATCCTCCCTGAAGAGATATCAGAAAAGTATTATTAAAAAAAAATTGAAATGATATAAATAAGCAGTTAGACCCGTTAAATTCTGACATCTGTAGTGATGCTTGTGTGTGGCTAGTAACAATGCACCACATTGACGGCCGTATTCTGAAAATAGAAAGATTGTTATCCCAACACTTAATATATAAGAACAAAAATAAAAAATAAACATTATGTCAGTGTTTGTTTCTTTCAATTTCTACTTGAGAGAGAGAAAATGTGACAATGTAAAGTAAAGAACTCCGGGTTTCTTATATGAGGTTCAACATGCAAATTTATGTCGGATAAAGAAAGAGAATCAATAGCTTCACTGAGTATCTCGTTTGTTGTATTTTCCATCGAGACTCCAGCTTGGGCGTTTTTATTTTATTTTATTTTATTTGGTCATCCAACAAGCAGACAAGGAAAAAATAAGAAAATATTGATAAATATTTCCCACAATTAAAGGATGACACTACGAGAAATGACACTGACGAGACGTGACACTGATGAGACATGACGTTATCCGTCATATGTCAAAATATACGAGGGGGTACCCAAAAGAAACCGAACTGATGTTGTGGTAGGTCGAGTTTTTGTAGTACCGCGTTCTGCCGCTAGAGGCGTATAGAGCCATCTTTCCCGAGCCAGTAAGCCAAACGTCATCGCTAAAGAAGGTTCGTTTTGTGTGAAATTTTTAGTGGCAGTTGTTTTGTGTGCTCGTCGTTTTTGCAATGGCTGATTCTCGTAAACAGCGCGCGGCCGTAAAGTTTTGCTTCTTGCTCGGAAAAACTGGCACAGAGACTCTTGAGATGTTAAAAACGGCCTACAAGGATGATGCTATTGGGAAAACTGTCATGGTGAATCATGGTAATCTACAGTTATGACCCTGAAACGAAGCAACAATCAAGCCAGTGGAAGACTTCAAGTTCGCCTCGCCCCAAAAATGCTCATCAAGTGAAATCAAATGTCAAAACAATGCTGATTTGTTTTTTCGATGTGAGAGGAGTCGTCCATTGAGAGTTTCTTCCACGGGGTAAGACAGTTAACCAGGCTTTCTACCTGGAAGTTTTGAAAAGATTACGCGGCGGAAGAGGCCTGATTTGTGGCACAGCCCTGTCTGTGCGCAGATTATTGACCAAAAATGGCATCACTATTTGAAGTTGCCTGTGATTTTCCATGCCTAAATACAAATTTCACAATTACTTACTTTATTTTCAGCGCCTCCGTCAGCAATGATTCCGCCTCCTCATACCTCTCTTGATCTTTCAGCAGATTAGCCAAGTTGTTCATCGCCTGATAATACTTTGGGTTCTGACCAATGGCGATTCTGTACTCTTCTTCGGCCAGCGGAATGTCCGACCTGTCCCTGGCATTCTTGCCAATGTTGTAGTGGACCTTGGCATTCAGGGGACACACGGCGATTGCGGATTCAAACAGCTCTTGCTCCGTCTGCCACTGGAAGCTGCGGGCTGCCGATCGGAGTGCCAAGATAATTGAGAGGAGGACGAATGACGACTTTAACAACTGAAATATAAGTATAATATGTAAAGTTTGTAAGAATCGGTTGAAATAATATGTAAAGCGATTACGGATTCAAACAGCTCTTGTTCCGTCTGCCACTGGAAGCTGCGGGCTGCCGATTGGAGTGCCAAGATAATTGAGAGGAGGATGAAAGACGACTTTAATAACTGAAATATAAGTATAATATGTAAAGTTTATAAGAATCGGTTGAAATAATTGATAAAAGGAAAAGTTGAAAATGACAAAATGAATGGTCTTTTGTACGTAGACATCTGCATACATGGAAAGCAAATTATGAGAGAGGACCCTTCAGAAGGACTTATTCTAAATATAATTAAGATTTCGTGAAGATTTCGAAGATAGAAAAAATTTTAATACTGAATGAGTCCGAGATATTAATACGTGATTTTATGTCTCGTTTCATAATTGTTTCTTCGCAATTCTAATTATTATTTTTCATAATCTTCTTTCTTCTTCCTCAGCCATCTCTTCACTGCTGGATGTAGGCCTCTTCTAATAATCTTCTCTTCTTTGGGCTTTTCTTATCCACCCACTACCCACAACGGGGATAATACATATTTCCATAATCCATAGTTTTATTTATGTAGGCATGATATTTATGTGTACATATGTGGATTTAGGACGTAAAAAAATAACGCTGTGTGATCAAAATGTAAATGATTTATTTTTCAACCTATTAATTCTGATATTGTTGTGATTAATTGTAAATGATCTGCATACTTACTACTTTATGCGTATTGTCATGATCGAATTGTTAATATTTAATTATCAATCTCTGTTAAAATGCTGATTTGTATGAATACAAATTACCTAAATTACAATGATCTTGAATGTAAATGATCATTTATATACTATTAACATAATTTTTAAAAATATATTTTAGTTATTCATTTTTTTTTATCCCTTGTTCAACATTGTAAATGCCAGCATTATTAATAAAGAGCTTAAAATGTATGTAAACAACTAGTTTTTACATAAGTAATACAATTTTATATTTTGATGTATTTCTATTAAAAAAATAGATTATCAAATGATACTGCCCATTTTATTTTAAATTTCAATAATGTGAGTATTAAGGGGTTACTTGTAGTCAGAGGTGCAAAAAAATAGACATTTTCAAATTTTTTTTTTTGAACGGTTGTTTAATGTTTTGATTCAATACATAATACCAACGTTTTACACTATATTTTAAGTAACTATACCGAAAATTTCAAATAAAATTATCAATACTGGACCACGATAGAATCTCGATTCTTGACCCCTGTTTTGCAAGTAGTGCCTCGCGGTGTCCATCAGTGCTTCTTAGTGGTTTATCTAAATTTATTGAAACAAAAAGAAATTAGTAGTTCAATAGTTTATCTTGTGCTTAATCGAAGCTTTTTAATTTTTTTTCAAATTTAGCAAAATGGCGGTCTTTGAAAGCTTAATTATGAATTTTGAGGGAAAAAATCACTCATTTATTATCTATAAAAAAAAAGTTTAAGTCAAAAAAAAAAATCCTTCAATTAAGCACAAGTTTTTAATGCCTAAAATATGATGTTTGAATTTCATTTTAATCTGTCGAGTAGTTTTTAAAATATCGTGGACACCGTTTTTGAAAACGTTATTTTGAGAAAAACGCGTTTAAAGTTTTATGCATAAATAATTAAAACAAATACAATTTAAAAATTTACTTAAGTAGAGTCGTCTATATCTGGTACATATAATACATCTTCTGCCGATGTATAAGCCTCCAAGATGTTGACTTTTTTTTTGTCTACGTCTCATTTTGCCTTCTCGAGAGACCTGATTTACTCGTTGGTGAGCAATCTTTATGCGCTCTATATCGAGTTTTTCAGCATGCCGGTGTGCATTAGGTTCATAATTTAATACTACGCATTGGCAATCATTAATATTCCTTGCATACCTTCATAACGTCTCATTATAAATTTTTGAAAATGATTATAATACACGCACAACTACCTATCGACTGCTGGGTTTCACTGCCACTGAAATACTAACACTAAATCAAATCACAGTTAGCCTAATGGATCTTATGTCTAAAAGTAGAAGTATAAAAGAAATTTCGTACATTATTCTTAGAATTAATCAGATAAAAATCGCGTTTCGTAGCAGTCGCCCCGTTTGTCGGCCCGGCCGGCTCCAGTACCGTCCGTGTGTCAGTACGGGCGGCAGCAGAGGGCCCTACAGTTATCGTTGGATATCTTTAAAACTAATAACCGGATCGAGTTGATATTTTCACACAATATTTTTGAAACATTTTTCTTTAAGAAAATACAAAAAAATAAATTCGATTTTTTAAAAATCCTGACTACACGTAACCCCTTAATTAAATTCATACAATCGCTTTCCAGTTTGCCTACTGAACACATGTGGCAATTATTGAAGTATAAGTAATTATTAAAGTATAAGTAATTATTGAAGTCTGTATATTGAGAAACCAGAAACTGCAACTTCTTAGCGATTATTATTGTTTTTACATGAATATGACCATCATAAAAAACAGCAATCGTGCGCAAGATTGCGCGGCAGATAGGGTACATTCTGCGTTACATACGGCCGGCATACGACCGGTTGAGGGTGACAAAATAGATAAAAAAAAACTAAAAATCACAAAAAAACGAACATACCTTCTGTGGCACCATTTCCTTGTAATGACTCAATAAGTTTTGGAAACCGATGACGATAAAAATACAGAAGCCGAGTGATGATGTGTACAAAATTCTCTCGGCCACAACAAAACCAACGGGCATCAATATATTGCTGGCCGGAAGAAAGGGTAGTGCCATGATGCTGAAGGCTATTGTATATAACCTGAAATGTAATGCTGTTTACATATTTTTAATAAATGTCAATAAATAAGTGTTTATGTGTGGCAATCAGAAAAAATCTAAGAACTTAAATTTTTGTTATAGCCTTAAGAATTTGTCACAGACAATATAAACTCAATGCTATTGAAATCTCTTACAATGTAAATTTTTATTTAAAATGTTTTGCAATAAATTAGATAGGTGTACAACCTGGCATGAAAGGGAGACATTAGCCGGTCGTATGCAGCCCGTGCGTAATGCAGAATGTAGGCTGTCTGCCGCACAATTTCGCAAATGATTGCTAGTTTTAGACGCTTTTTTGTGATGGTTGTATTCATGCAAAAATCAACAATAATGGCTAAGAAGTTGCAGTTTCTGGTTTCTCAATATACAGACTTTAATAATTGCTGTACAAAAATGACTTATTCATTAATTATGAAAATAAGTAACAAAATTTACTGTCAGAAATGTATGCACTTGTTTATCGAATAAAACCATGAAACAATAACACTAAATATATTGCATTTAAATATTTTCATTCTAAACATATCAAAGAATATAAAAATAGTTAATTATAAAACTTTTTTATTAAAAAAAACACTTTTTTTAACAGATAAGAAACACAATTAATGCAATCCAAATGTTAATAATAACATTTGGAATGATTTTTTGTCCAGTTTGTGCGGCTAATAATGTTACTTGACGAATAGAACTCGTTCATTCATTCAAAAACTTATAAGCATGTCTCAGCTCCGGCATAGAGGGTACAAAAATAGTCGTGTAGATCTACGCTTCGGCATACGACCGGTTAAAATCCATGTTTTTTTACACAATTTAGTAAAAGTTTTAGAAAATATATATTTTTTTATATTTCAAAGTTATTAAAAAATACTTACTTCCTTTGCCGATTTGTGGTGTTACGACTGCATATTCTGTAGATGATTCCACAAACAAAACACCAAAAAACGATGACAAACACAATTCGAGGATCCAGGGGGCTTTTTAAAAGGGGAATACATCCCATGGACCAATCGAAACACAGCCACTGAGGCCATATTAAAAGAAGTAGGTTAATAAAGTAAAGATAGTTGTATGTAGCCACCTGGAAAAAAAAATAAAACAATCATTTTCGTCTCAGACAGTGAGGACATTGTTTCAAAAAATTCCAATAAAAAAACGATATCTCATTAGTGACATCCGTGTTCAATTAAGGGGAGTGAAAAAACTTTGGATGCCGGTCGCGCTAATGATAATTACAACATAGATATGAAACGGGTTGTAAAACTTAAATATATACAACTTCCAAAAATTTGAAGTTGTATATATTTAAGTTTTACAACCTAAATTCTATGACAGGTGGAAACGTGAACGTTACATTGTGTAAAGTGATCACTTAAGCCAGCCGTATGATATTTCGTAAGCCTTATGAACACCCAAAGACTTACATACCTACTTTCCTTAAAAAAAATATAATTTCGTCTCTATGAGACATCTATAATGTAAATCGATGCTTGTGAGTAGGACCAAGTGGTTCCTACTTCGATTAAATTTGATGGTTAAAATTTGATCATTATTTTCAGATTAACCAAATACAAACCAAAGAACAGCTGATTGTGAAAATAAAATTAAAACTGTCCACACATTTTATTACAGTAACTTATATTGATTACGAAAAATTCATTCTTTTTACTCCCTTTCTTTTAATTCGTGGCGTCTGCTTGCTTGTCTGTCGAAAAAACTTTGGATCGATTTATAACCCTTTTCCCGCGATCCAATCGAGCTGAAACTTTGCAGACAGACTCGTGGTGACGATAAAAATGATCTAATGAATTTTCGTTTGAAAATTTTTTACTACTCGCTTTCGTAGCGTCGCCCGACTCGAGCCCAACGCTTAGGTTAAGCGCCAAACCTGTCTCAACTAGTAAATGAGAAAGGGAGTATAGTAAAATCTTGGTTTTTATGGGTTAGTTTTTTATTACAAGTAAAATTAAATGATAAGTGTCTCGCAAAAATTGAAAATATAATTTTTTGTTAAGGTTTTTATTATTTTATTTGCCCAACAGCCTGAGAGGGCGACAGTAGTCTTACTTTCTGGACATGCCTAGTACTTTTGGAGGTCTTAGGGGATTTCTTGGCACAATGTTTGCAACAAACAAAATTAAATTAATTATTTATTAAATACAAATCTACATTCAAACACTAAATACACAATACACATAAATGTACATGTAAAATATACTTAAATGCAAAACTACATGTTGCTAGAGCGTGCCGAAGACACTTGTAATTGGGATAATGGGCTTTGTCTTCATTTATAATGTTTTATTATCAGAGTATCATGTACCTATTATCCCGTTAGTGTCTCTAATAAATAAATAAAAATATATAAAAATAAAAAACAAATGACTAAAGATATAAAAAAAATACCAACCCTGGATATAAAAGAATCACTAAAGGCGGCTGGATTATCAGAAATTTGGAACGTGGGCCCCCGAAAGTCCATTATCATCAGTCTGGCGTACAGCATGCACGTCAGGAAGCAGCACACAATTATTTGTCGTATCGCAAAGTCTGTGTGACTCTTCAACAAGTCTAATATTCTCCCTCTCTTTGAGTTTGCGCGATCCTCAGTTTTTTCATCCTTGTAGCTTATTTCAAAATGTCTAAGGAGATTCACTAAATTTATCTTATGAATAATAACAATGTCATAAATACTGCAAGTAGCCTGAAAAATAAATGAAAATGTTATTAATATTAAGCATTTATTGTAATGTATACTAATTATTTTATCAAATTAAAATTTATTATATCGACGGCCCCTACATATAATATCGTAACCCACAAATCGATGATTTTGAGTTGTTTGTGTATTTCATAATAATAATAAAAATGGATAACTTATATAGCGCCGTTTTCGCGAATACTCACCTCAAGGGCGCTTAAAACGTTATTTATTGCAAAATATTTTTTTCTTTCTTGGAATTAAAGATATAATTAAATACATATGAAATACACAAAAAACACAAAATCGTCAATTTGTGGGTTACGATATTATACGTAGGAGCCGTCGATATATTTGTTCATTTAAAAAATTTATTGTAATGTACACTAAATTATATTTTTTAACACTTTTTGCTACGTAAATAGTTGACTGCCTTCAAACAGGTAATCCCTAGTTAGGCAGTCGAAGTGTAATACAATACAAAAAATAAGATACAAATAAAAAAACTATTATTATTATTATAACTTTGTGGTCTGGCATTCTAATTAAATTTTTGTTGCTTTTCTTGGTTGCTTAACCCTAGAAAGATAGTACGCGTAAAATTGATGAAAGCGTGTTCGAAATATTGCTCTCTTTTCATATATAGTGCGAATTCGTTGCAATGCTTTTAGGACATCTCACTCGTCGCTTGGTACTTTTGTGAGGCGCACATTTAGCTGAGCTAAGTGTCACCAATATAACGTCCGCGTGAGTCAAAATGATGCGTGATTATCTTTTAAGTGACTTTTAAGTTGATATGTGCCAAAGCTTTATCTGACTCTACATGTTCCTATTATGTACAGGGTTATTTGAAAAACATTAATAAGCTCGCATAACTATATTCCTGTCTTGATTATCATTCGAAAATGTTCATGCAATCATGAACTAATATCAATAGTTATGGAGATATGCAATATCAAAGTTTGCATTTTTTTTTTAAATTCAGCCTTTTTTTACAAAACGTATCATTGCAGTAACTTATATTGATTAAGAAAAATTAATTTGTTTCAATACAAGTTAAATACAATGATATACTTATTCTATAAAATATAACTTATTATTTAGGAACCGGCATCTAAAAGTACCGTCATTTTTGACAGGTTACAGCTAGTAAATAAATTTAAAAAATCATATAATATTCGGTAATATTTTATCAATATATCAATGTTCCCTACGTTAACTAGGACATCTACCAAAAAATGCATTTTTTACTCTTTTGTAGAAACAAAAACTCCAGAAAAATTGCTTTTTGTTGATGTCTTAGTTAACATAGGGACTTGATATATTTATAAAATATTACTGAGAAATATATGAGTGAACATTGAGTACAGAAAAAACATACATTACCTTTATTAGAAAAATATTTTATCTAAATATTTACCCCATGTAAAAAATTAAAAAGGAATATTTTAACTAAAATTAAACATATTATTTTTGAAAATTAAAAAAAAAATAGTAATAAATTAATAATTCTCACCAGTGATGTAATACCTGTCTCTTTGCAAAGTAAAGATATCGCCGCACACAAAAGTGATGCAGCAAAAAATATCCACCTCTTAAAACTGTTTTTATAAAAATTAATATCGACGATGACATCCGTTTTACTTCTCGCAATAGACTTGTCATAAAACAGGATACACAAGAAAAAAAACAATGCAGCTAAAATGTCCGCTCTTCCGACGATTCCTGATACAGCTTCAACATGTATAGGATGGACGGAGAACAGCACTGCCGATAGGTACGCACTGTCAGTCCAGACATTGTTTTTTATTTTTTTTTGCGATTTTTCTAATTTGTAGAAAATGTTGCACAGTAATGTGTATATTATCACGGTCACTGTCACATGAAGAGTTAGATTTGTTATTTTGAAGTGAAATGGCTGTAGTTGGTTACCACTGAACAACCTATTTAATCTGAAACAAAGATTAACGGTTAATAATCTTGTAAATAAATTTATAATTCTTCAATTCAGTTGCAAGGAGATAATTTTGAAGTCCACATTAAAAACAATATGGCTAATAAATCATGGCACTAAACATTCCAAACTATTACTAAATATTCATACATAATAATATATGGTCCCTCAAATGGTAAAGGGTAGATCCCAAATACAATTTAGTACCATTTATTTTGTCGTACATAAATATCACACTTATGATTCTTCACGAAACTTGTAGACCATCTTAAAACTCGGAGAAAACTTATTATTCTACAGAAAATTAGCCGTAATCTCAATTGAATTTCAAACTTTTGAATATTAAAATGATCATAAGTGTCAACTAAAAAAAGCTCATTGTATTTGGTAAAAACAAAACAATAATATTCTATTTTTGAAATTTTGATTGTTTAAACAGTGTAAGTTACCTGCACACCACTCGAAGAATAAATAGAAGTACCTACCCAAAAAGTTTATATAGCGTAAAGAATAATATGAATCAAGAAAATATGAATAGTATACCTGAACGAAAGGGTAGTAAGCGGCCTATAGGATTTGTGGCTCGCATTGCTCGTAACGTGCGTGCCCCAGAAATCATTATGGAAAACAGTCGACAGGGGTGTGTCGAATTTCACATCCGCGTTTTTCACAATTGCTTCGGAATCGTCAAAAACAAAATCACCATTGAGAGAAAACATATATATTGACGTCGAAATACACACCAAAGAAACTAATTTGACTATCTTTGTCATTTTAAAGACGTATTTACACATAGTGTTACAAAAACATGCCGATTGTTTTGCCGGCGAAACTCTGCGAACGAAATGTCAAAAAACACAACATAGATTAATGTCAAATGACAGGTGTCGGTGTGCCAGTGGTTCTTCAGTGGTCACCGTCGTTTTTTTTCCATAGCGCCTGTTTATTTTATGGCTGTACACACATAATTTTCTAGCGTACTCTACAATGTTACTTAAACTTTCTACAAGATGCTATAAAGATATGTACCTATTATGTATAAATGTGTATTGTTTTACATTTCTTAGATATTGTCTTTTATCATTGTATAAATTCATGTATAATCAATCATAAATGTCTAGTATAAAAACTTTTTACTCGAAGATTTTTCCAAATGTGCCATGCGTATCCATGTTTATATTTTGTTTGATAACTCAAATAAATAATTATTAAATCATTCACGAATATGTTCAAAATAATTTTAAATTATAACATAAAAGTGTCCCTAAAAATTTTAATTGGTTGTATATACGCATCTATCTTTATATTTTAAGGTACAGATAACCATGCTTATTACTGGCATGCTCACTAGCATGTTTAAAACTAGCATGCCCTAACAACTGTACACACTTACCATTATTAGCATGCTTATTTTAAGAATGTTCATAAATAAGCATGCTCAAAGTTAACAATCAAACACACATGGTTATTATGGCATGCTCTTGTCCTAGAATAGAGAGAAACTCCAGTTCAAAATTGAAACTTTGCAAACTGAAATAGAAAATTCATGTGAACCAATAAATCAAAATATTTTTGATTTTAGTTTTTATAACTTTTATTGTAAGATTTGAACCATTAATGTCTTTTAATAAAGTTTCATAACATTATTTCTTGCTAAATATATTATTTTTACATAGCGATGATCGAGTATTCCACAGACTTTTGTGATTTCTATAATAAGTCACGGAAACTAATGTTTTATCATCTCCCCAACGCGCCATATTTGTTTCATCTGTCGCGTACTGAGAAGATCGCATTGATAATCGATACTAGCCGGGAATGACATAAGCATGCTCATAATAAGCAAGCCTGTTTCACACAAAGAGCTCAAAAGATTCCCCTTCTCATGGTGAATGACGTTAGCACGCTCACAAATCAACCGGCGGTTGATTTTTGAACAAGCCATTAATGAGCATGTTCATTACTAGCAATGCGCGTACACACACGTCACTAATTAGCAAGGGCTAAAGAAGGTCAATACTGCGCATGCTCAAGTGCCACTAATAAGCATGTGTATCAGTACCTTTATAAATGGGTATCTACTATTGTCTATGATTGTTTAAAAATAATATTATTTCTGCCTACAACAAAATAATGACATCTATCGACGATCTTTTCGGGCGCGTGCGCATCTTGTGCGACGAAATTTTTAAATGTGTGAATACTTTTTGTTTGAAATTAAAACATTTCATAATAATATCGTGGCAGCTGAATTTTGAGAATTAAAATAAAAAGGTAATAATGAATATACTCTTTATTCTTTTGCTGTACTCTGTGAATAGTGAATTTTAATATTTATCTCGTGAATTCGTTAGTTTTTCTGTTCCGTGTTGCGAGGTATACAATATTTTATTTAAAATATTATGTTGACTTTGATAATAATACAACTTTTTTTAACTTTAAAAAGCATTGATAAGGGTGGGTAATTTTTTTCAATTAATAATTATGTTACTAAGAAATTATTGAAAGAAAAGTGTTTTTTAATCATGTATGTATAGGCAAAATAATATTGATCTACTTTCATGTAAGTACAATTTATCAGGACAGCATAATAATATTGTTTTGTTAAATGTAATAACGTAAACGTTCTTAAAGGAATTAAACAGAATATGAATTAAATCAATCGATGTAAAGTTGATTAAAAACTATACTTGTATTGTTACTATGAATTATGTTCGGTATTTTATGAGGCATTGTTTTTCCAACTTTATCATTATCTTAAAAGCATTGGAGACCCGAGTCAGAGTGTCCATTTGAGGAATTTAACTATTATATTTTTAGTCTTATATTTGTTTTGTCTACTAGACGTCTAAGGCCCGGTTGTTTCAAGTTCGATCAAAGTAAGCGGTCGATAAAAGCATAGATTTTTACGAAAACGGATCGTCTGATTGGTGGAGAACGTAAAAATCTATGCTTTAAGAGAACGCTTACTTTAATCCAACTTGAAACAACCGGCCCTAAGAAAATAAAACGCACATATAAAACTTTCAAACATTCACATTTCGGTGAACAATTTCGATGGTAATTTTAATTATTATTGTGTTAAAAATATAAATTCATTTGATACACCATCTAAATATGTACATAAGTGTGTGAAATAGAGAATGTGCGAGACAAATCGAAGGCAACACGAACAGAGGGCGTCCGCGAAAGCCCTGGCATGATTAGGTATATATATAAACCAAATATGTTCGGACCTCACTCCAGACCAGCAAGTTAGTCCTACTTTCGTAGCAAAAGAATTTAGCTTAGTTTGAAAATAGTAAGAATATTGATGTGACGCGTATTCCGTGTTCGCATCTCTATTTAAAAAAAAAAGTTCTACCAATGATTCCTTCGTCGCATTCTACAGATCCACTGGAGCGACCATATATCTAACGTTACTGTTCTGCGTCGCTCTAAATGTCGCCCAATTGAAGACATGACATCGTGGAAGCGAGATTGAGATGAACGGGACATGTGTTACGCATGGGCGATCACAGACTTCCGAAGCGGGTCTTATACGGGGAGATAGTGGGCAGGCGAAAGGCCGGAGGACAGAAGAAGAGGTATGAAGACTGTCTCCGAGAATCGCTGAGTCTATGTGGAGCACCCGAGAACTGGGAGCAGCTGGCACAAGATCGTGTGAGCTGGAGGAGAGTTTGCTCTCGGGCTGATGGTGCTGCGGAGACCGGGCGAGTTAAAAATGAGTAGCGAGCCGCAACCATGCGTCAACGGGACCGACCAACGCAACCTGACCGCTTCCTATGTGAAATATGCGGGAGAGAGTGCGCCTCTCGAATAGGGTTATTAAGCTCATGAGACGCGCAGCAACAAGTCCGAATGGCGAGGGGATCCTCGATCACGAGGCCCGGCTACAGCAACAACAACAAAACAATACGTAAAAAGATGTATGAAAGTGCGCCTACCGTTGTAGGGAAATTCCATGATGGTTAGTTATTCATATACAGGGTTATTTGGAAAACATTAATATTATTCTACATTCTGCTTTAATTATGATTCGAAAATGTTCGAGCATACATGACCAAATATCAATAGTTATGGAGAAATGCGACATCTTAGTTATTTTTTCTATCTCAATATTTCTGACTTATTTTTTGTAGAACCTTGGACTATCGTTACGGTACTTTGTCGTATATAAAAAATTCATTCACTCAAATACAAATTCATTGCCTTGAAAATCAGTTGAAAATATTCAAGCAACCATGACGTAAATAATTAAAAAAAGGCGCGAACCATTTCATGTTCCGCCCAGCACAATCACCAGGGCTTAAAATAATGTCTTTAACTGCCGGCAGGGGAAGTATAAAAAAATTTTCAAATATTTTGATAATGGTCGTTATTGCTATTTCACGGGTATCGGCTATAAATAAGTAAATATTTATTGTTTAGGAACTGGCAGGTAAAAGTGCCGTCATTTTTGACGGGTTACAGCTGGTTAGACAGACAACGAAATTATTTTTATTGGGATAAATACAGATTCAAAGATTGGTAGAAATCAATATGTTTCATACACATCGACATGTAATTTAATCCAAAAGGACCATATATTACATTAATGCTAGTGATGCAACGAATACGACTACGAATATTCGTATTCGCTGAATATAATCACGAATATTAAAAATGAACTATTTATAACTGAACGTAATGCAAATTTAGGTTTGGCTGTGCCCATAACATTGATTGAATGAATTTTTTCATCTAGCATCTTTGGGTTATAAATAAGGTTAGGTTGTCATTTAATGTAGTTTTTGTTCTGTATTACATATTGTTCGTTCCATTTTATTACCGTTGTGTGTAAAAGTGTTAACTCTTATAAAATAATTTCTAATGAAATATTTTAACATGATTTTACATAATTTTAACATAAGCGTAAAAAAGTGATATTTATTTTTGAACGCTGGGAATGTACATATGGATAAAATAAATGTTGTGCTTTTTGAACAAAAATTTGCCGGTGGTAAATTTTAATTATTAAATCTCTTAGCAAAAAAAGAACAGTGGTGTATTATTAATTACCTTGTTGAATTATTCGTATTTATATTCGCCGAATAGTAAGCTTGATATTCGTATTCGTATTCATATTCGTGAAAGTAGTATTCGTTGCATCACTAATAAATGCTAATATTTTATTTATTTTTTCCGCTATATTGATAGAAAAATAAATTTAATTTGATTAATCTCTCGACTTCTCTCATATATAAGCTTAACGCTTATATAAATAAGTTTGTTCCTTTTTTTTAGTGTTTCGTATAGCAATCACCATTATTTTATTTTATTTTGAAATGTGTTTATTTCAGCCGCAAGAGAAGGAGGTCTGGTGAGAGAGACACCTGTGAGACATGGGCGATAGCAAAAAGTTCGCCTATGAAGGGATGTCCTACAGAGAACTGCAAGGGTTGGCAAAGGGCTTGAAAATACCCGCGAACCTAAAAGTGAGCGTATGTTTCCACTTAATTCTTTTTTTTACTAACACAACATTCGTGAACTAAAATTTGATTGTAATTGTTTAAAAATTTTGAAAAACCATTTTAAATTATACTAAAAAATGATAACTCCATTTACTTTCACTATTTGTTATTTATCACAGTTACAACTAGTGATGCAACGAATACTACTTTCACGAATACGAATATCAAGCCTACTATTCAGCGAATACGAATACGAATAATTCAATAAGGTAATAAATAAAACAACACTATTCATTTTTTACTAAGAGATTTAATAATTAAAATTTACCACCGACAAATTTTTGTTCAAAAATTTCGATCATTTCTTTTATCCGTTTGTACATTCCCAGCGGTCGAAAATAAATATCACTTTTTCACGCTTACGAGAGGTCATGTTATTAGATTTAATTTGAAATTATTTTATAAGACTTAACACTTTTACACACAGCGGAAATAAAATGGAACGAACAATACGTATTACAAAACAAAAACTACATGAAATGAGCACCTTACCTTTTTAATAACCATTTTTAATAATAGACGAAAGAACTCAACAACAGGCTGTGAAACAAGTAACAATTGATAACTTGAGAGCTCAACAAATCCATTCATTCAATGTTAGGGGAATTACCGATAACAGAGTGCGTAGGTGTGTTCGGATATACGGAGCACAACCAAACCGTAAATTTGCATTGCGTTCAGTAATAAATAGTTGTTTTTAATATTCGTGATGATTTTCGGCGAATACGAATATTCGGTAAATATCTGCAATAGTAAATATATAAACTTAAAACTAAAGGATGGCGGGGTGGAGGGGGTGGGAGATTATAGAGGCGTGGTTACT
Source organism: Agrypnia vestita (assembly GCA_016648135.1). Lineage (NCBI taxonomy): Eukaryota > Metazoa > Arthropoda > Insecta > Trichoptera > Phryganeidae > Agrypnia > Agrypnia vestita. Next base: position 21,250 of record JADDOH010010535.1, read on the forward strand.
AAGCGCAGATTATGGGACGTAATATAAATGTAATAAGGCTTGTTATTTTTACGTTTTACTTACGAATACTTTTGTATGTATAATACCTGTTATCTGCTAAAATCTCTTGAACTCAAATGTCATAATATCCAAACCTTCTTACCTGCCATAGTTTACATCTACAAAAAATATGTCAGATATGATACTATAACGTAAGTCTGGCGGTCACTTGATCTTGGGCCCGGTTGTATCAAGTTGGATTAAAGCAAAAGTTCGTTTAGAGTATAGATTTTTATGAAAACGTTGTTTGATTGGTGGTGAACGTAAAAATCTATGCTTTAAACGAATTTTTACTTGAATCCAACTTGATTTAACCGGGCCTTAGTCTATAATATTCATGTCTTTACCGCTATTGTACAGGGTGTCCCGTATCTCGACGTCAAGCCGAAATCAGGTGATAGGCCAAGTCATGATAGTTATCAGAAAAATATTTAAAAATATAAAAATCAGATAAACAGTCAGATAAAACTGGGCAAAATATTGATTTTGAATACTTGGTTTGGTCAAAAAGTGACATTTTCTTCCAAGCTGGAGCAGTTGAGTTGGCTTTGAATTTTGGACAAAAGCTTACAGTTACAGGATTACGTAATAATTAAAAAATGAAGAAAAATAAAGATTTGTAGCAACAGGAGTGAAAAGACTTTTTGAAGAAGAAGAAGATTTTTTGATTTTTTTAAATGCTCATAATTTTTAAAATACATGACTTAGATTTTTAAAAATATTTTCTTATAACTATCACCCGATTTCGGCTTGACGTCGAGATACGGTACACCTGTATAATGTTATATATGTCAATTACGACGTCTTAGGCCCGGTTGTTTCAAGTTCGATCAAAGTAAGCGGTCGATCAAAGCATAGATTTTTACGAAAACGGATCGTCTGATTGGTGGAGAACGTAAAAATCTATGCTTTAAAAGAACGCTTACTTTGATCGAACTTGAAACAACCGGGCCTTATAGATGTCTCGACATTTCTCACAAAAAATTTACGCGTTACTGATTTAACAATCTTTTTATCCTGAGAATAAGAAGAAATGATGAATGTGTAAATAGCGCGTACAAGTAGATACCTTTAGAAGCCGTATTAAGATCCACATTTCAAATGCTTTAGAATGGTTTCAGTAAGTGTCAATGGTAGTCCTGGCATGACATCCCGTACAAATCTTTACGGCCCAGAAATCTTATAGTCCATTTCATTCCATGTACCGTCTAGAGACACCCGTTCACAAAACTTATTTTACTGTAACAAAAACTATTCTATTCATTAAAAGTTTAAATTACTATTAATAATAGACTTTAAATACTATAGGTAATGAGCACCCCTGATTCTAAGTGTGAATTTGAGTCGCTACCGGCATCTTCAGTGATCATTTCACTAATTATATTTTTATTATTTTTTTTTTATTTAAAAAATCCTTGTTTACAAATAAAGATACTTAATACTAATTTAACAATAAAACATAAGATAAAACATAAGATAAATTACACATTTTTTTTGTTTTGTTTAATTTGTGGATTATGCCACTCTACTAGGCTACGCCTGTCCCAGAGTGGCGTTATAGAACACAATTATAATATTTTTTCGAGTTCGTCAGTAGTATTTATTTTCATAAGGTAGTTATTATGTATCTACAGAGTATCAAGTGGAATGTTAGTGAAAGTTGAGTTAGTCATAAGTCCAAGTGTTCGCTTAATATTTATTAACTAAATGTATAGGTCTTTCCATTTAAGAAAGACAATCGAATTAGAATACGTAAGCCATGCGTAAGACGCACATTGTTTCATTGTGTTGTTGTTTACGGGTGTAAACACCAACACAACGAAACAATGTACCTCGTACGCACGGTTTATACATACCAATTCGATTGTCTTTCTTAAATGAAAAGAACTCTACTGTAAAATATTTTAATCGTTGACAAAAAATTAATGAATACATTTTTGCATTTTCCACCAATAAAATCAACCGTTTTCGTAAAAAAAATCTATGCATTTTGCTCAACTATCACTCTAACTACCGATCAAACAACCGGCCCTAAGATACAATAGAAAATATGGCTTAATTATTACGAATCGTTTTTTGAGTTTGTTTGAAGCTTAATACGATCTCTGTCGTAAAAGACTGTGACCTTAATTAAGTTAATGAATCTCTCAGAAAAGGACATTAAGGCTGGCAATTAGCTTTAAACAACATTCATTAAGGCGATAGATTGCCGCCGTGAAAATAACAAACATTTACTTATATTTCTCTTCATTTTCCATCTTACTTTTCTTTTAGTCGGCAACTGCACGACATTGTATTATATTTATATTATAACTACATTGAGTAACACACTAACCATAGATAATTTAAAAATGGTTTATTACGCTTCTGTCCATGCACTACTCCAATATGGAATCATTGGATGGGGAGGGGCGTATAGTAACATCATAAACACAGTGAAAGTAATCCAAAGATCAATTATAAAAGTAATATTTAAAAAAAGAAAAACCTTCTCTACACAATTACTTTTCTCTAAATTCCAAGTTCCAAAATTAGAGAATGTTTACAAAAAAACGTCAATTATACAACTAATTACAGAAAACATAACTGCTAAATTTGAAAAAAACACATCATTAAGATTCAAAAATAATTTTAAAATCCCAAAATATAATACCAAACTGCGTCAACAAAACTACATATACTTGGGAATAAAAAACTTCAATAACCTACCTACAGATATTAAGAAAATCGATGACTTACAACAATTAAAGAAAAAATAAACCAACACTTTAGATCGATACAATTTGACAATGCGTAACAAGACATATAGCTAAGGAACACATAAGCCAAATCCAAAATAAACTAATAAAGTGTAAGCCCCTCACCAAGCACATGAGCAAGTCTCATTTTTGGAGAGGCAAAGCAATAAAATAAAATGTATCTAAGTAGATTGTAATAGACAAATGTTTTATGATTTAAATGTAGTTTTCACTAGTTAACTAAAAAACAATAAAAAATAAAATTATCACCGGTTATTGTAGAAATAAAACATTCTTTTTCGTTTATCGAGTTATCTATTATATCTATTATATTCGTATGTATTATATTCTCATAATATAGATATATATATGTATATATTAGTATAGAATCCTATATTATAGTTATATTATCATTATACAATTGCCCTCATATATATAGTCATAGTCGAGTAATATTCTATATCTCATATTATATTTATATATATGAGCAATATCCCTCTAAGGCGTTTCTGAGATAAATACAAAAAACCTTTAGCTACTCAAGGAAATCCCTCTGTAATCTATGAGACCTACATCTTACGAGGAATATTTTTTAAGAATAATTGACACCTCAGTTTTTCTCTTATACAGGGTTATTTGGAAAACATTAATAACCTCGCAGGACTATATTCCTGCCTTGATTGTGGGTCGAAAATGTTCAAGCTATTATGACCTAATATCAATAGTTATGGAGATATGCGATATCAAAGTTTGCATTTTTTTTCCTCAATATTTCTGACTTATTTTTTGTAAAACGTTGGACTATCATTACAGTAACTTATATCGAATATTAAAAGTTTATACCCTTCAATACAAGTCAAATAAAAAAATTAAAACCTTTGAATTCCACTTGGAAAACATTCTACGTGTAATTGGAAAATTTTCAGGGTTTTTATCATTTTTTTTTTAACTAGTATTGAAACGAATGAATGTTTTGTAATCGATATAAGTTAATCGATGTAATGATAGTCCAACTTTTTGCAAAAAATGAGCCAGAAATATGGAAAAAAATGCAAACGTTGATGTCGCATATCTCCATAACTATTAATATTAGGTCATGATAGCTTGAACATTTTCGACTCATAATCAAGGCAGGAATATAGTCCTGCGAGGTCATTAATGTTTACCAAATAACCCTTGTTTCCCTGTATACATGTACAAATGAATACTTAACTTTTAAATATGGATTATATAATAACTGAATATTGCTGCCTTTAAATAGTGATTTTGGAAGAGATAGAGTAATATTTCCTACAATATCTCGAATTTAGTACATTCTAAAGTAATAATCCTCGTTGACAGCTCTCAACGATATAATAAACTGTAGACACGTTACAAGCGTGAAATCTTAGCAACTCGAGAGTAGGGTAACTGCCTTACTTGCATTCGTTATCGAACGGACCTTCTTTGTGATCGGACGCGATGCTACGCCGAAAAAAAGTCCCGGGAAAAAGGAACAGAGTATCGTACGCTATTGCAAGAATGAGTATGTTATTTTATTCACCGTGACTTCAAATTACCTGATTTTTCTGTCTACACGCAGAGCGTTTGTGAAATAAGTGTGCTGAGATCTGTTGTCTCTTTCAATGCAATATTTGCTACATATGAAAGCCGGCTAGCTCCTGTGTGTCGGTGATGTAACGTAGGTCTACCTGTCATACAAAATATGAAATATCTACCTTATTTACGAAAACTAAAACGTCACATTTTTTGTAATCATCGAGTAGACATTTTCACACCAAAATTACTAAATTAAACTGTAAGGAATGTACGGATTTTTTAATTAAAAAATATTTATTCATTACTCTCGTATTTTCGGCCAGTGTGTAAGAGAGAGCAGTATATTGTGCATCGCAGTTAAATCGAGCAAGAAAGAGCACGACAATACCATACATTTCATGTAGGACAGAGATGGCGGTTGCTTGGGTTTCGGCGAAACCAAAAACAATATAGAAAGAGTACGATAGAGTCGGGTAACACGTGCTAGACAAAGACGGAGTGCATGCGACTGAAGCGAGCAGGCGACCGCGTCGTTGTATTCAGTTGCTATTGAAACGTCGGCGGGAGCGCACGCAAATTCGATTTGCCATGATTTTATAATAATTTACTAAAATAATGCAAATATGTATATTAACCTTACATAATTATATAAAGGGACCTTTAAAAAGTCTTATCTGTATTGTATATATGTATATTTTATCACATATTAAAAACTATGCCGATTTTTAATCAGGTAACGCTGTGTTACTCCACCGTCCCCAAAGTTTTTTTTTAGCACAGTATTTAAGATATAGTATGGGAATAACGTGTCTATATCATAATACGTCAATAGCATTCAAGACATTTTTTTTTGATATTTGCTGCGTTTGATTTTACCCGCCTCATTTTGTTCTTATAGGTTATAACGTAATGTTAAATTATGAAAAACAAATGCTAGGTTGATGAAAAATTATAGTTCGATTTTTTGGTAATGTAAATTTATTAATTTATTGCTTACGCGTATTTTTGTTCCCGTGTTAGCCTACCTGTTCCGCCAAAATCCCCCTTACTCAAAAGTCATAATATTGGTACAAAATGGCAAAAAAGATTACGTATAGAATCCCTCGTAACATGTCAATGACGACATTAACATCGAAACCTCTAGAACCTTTCACTACATTCTGGAACACACTACCGCACTCTGGAATCAGCTACAACATTCGCGAAACATCCGGAAAAGCCTAGAAGCGACTAAAGCCTCCTCCTGAACACTAGAAAAATCTAGGAGGTTCGATAATCTAGCTTTTGGATATAAATTGCGCAGATATATGCCGCCGGCAGAGTTGTGTTTGACAGGTCGATTCAGTGCGAAGCAAGCGCGAGCGCGAGACGATGACCGACGTGGCCAGCCAGCAGATAAACAAAGCGAATAATCAGGCGAAATACCTGATTGGAGAAATAAATAAATGCAATAAATTACGGGCGAGAATTGAGAACGCAATGTTCTAATGAATGTTAAATACGTGTTACCCAGCGATAAAAAACGTACATTTACGAGTGATACACTGCGAAATAATGTAATTTAAAGAATAGCTTTTAAGTTCATTTCGTTTTAAGGTACTTTTTTTTACATTGAATAGTTAATTAATAAATCGCTAATCAGTTTTCAGTGCTTTCATTCATTCCTCCCTAGCCACGACAAGTGACAATATCCAAAACTTCTTACCTACTATAGTGTACGTGTATAGAAAATATTTTAGGTTTGATACTATAACGTAAGTCTGGCGGTCGCTGGCTCTTAGCCTAACAGTTTGTGTGATGTAATAGGCATAGTTTGTATTCACCGCTTGCAGTTATGACAGAAGTAGGTACTAGGTTTGATATAAATATAAATTTTTTAATTTCGCGTGCTGTAGAAGTCCAAGTGTTACCATTTTTTCTGATTGTGTTGGTACGCGTGCCCCTGACGTATCTTGCACAGAATAAAGACATTCGTAAAGGTTTAACGTGTTCTTCTTACTCGCGAAAAAATGGAAACGATCGCAAAATTTCTGGGCAGCACCGTTACGATGCCACACCCACCGTATTCGCCGGACGTGGCACCTGCGACTTCTTCCTATTCCAAATATGAAAAAAAAAAAACATGAAAGACGACGTTTTACCAACATTTAGAAGATGAAGACAAGGACCGACGAAGGGACAAAAGCGTCGTATCAAAAATTGCATTCTAGAAGTGCTTCGAAGATTGGAAAAAGCGCTGGTACAAGGGATATAATTAGTATTGACCACAGAACAGTGATGGTACTTTAACTAGTGACACACTAACAGTTATTTGAGATTTGTACCTGATTGTGTCGATGGTTGGCAACTAATTTTTCGCAATTCGACGGGCAATCAATCATTGGTGCTATACGGCAGTTATATCTCAATTATCGACAATCGGTACAATCAGGTACAACTATCAAATAACTGAACCACGTGTAACCGGTTAAAATAACGGTTTGACCATCACTACCGCAGAGTAGGTATTTATTTATTTATTTAACGCCCTTATGGGCTTTTACAATATACAATTTTTTTTTTAAATAACATAAGACAGTTAAAATAATAATACAGTTAAAAGTTACAATAATAATAGTTAGAAGGTAATAATAATAATAATAATAATAATACAGAAAAACATAAAAACATAAGATAAAATAATAATAAAGTTAAAGGTAGAAATAATAATAGTTAAAGGTAAAATAGAAGGATTTATTGTCCATTTCCATTTTGTTGGGATGTAAATAATTGTATCAGCTTTGTCCTATAAACAGTTATACTATCAGCAAAAATGTCAGCCGCCTCTGCATGCTCATTCCCTAATGAGTGTAATCTGGGAATTACAGAGTTTGCTAATGCATTAGTTCTGACACTTCCACTATAATAGAACAATGCACTGTGTCTTGATGACCTCGATGGAGCATATAAGTCGATCAGACTAATAATCTGGGGGCAATCAATCAAACTATTTACAATTGTACAGAGATGAAATAAATCCCTTCTTTGGGAGATGAGATTGGGTCACAGCGGAAGAAGTTTAATACCGCGCATATTTAAAATACGTTTAAACTGCAGTTAAAGTATTTATTCTTTCATAATTAAATCTCCTCATAAACATAAAAATATTTTTTTTTTTACAATCGACGATATTTTTTAAAAATTCGTTACAAACCGAATATCTAAAGTCGAAACGTATTTTTGCGATAAAGCGCGACTTATTTACTCATGTATTATACATTTTAAGAGTATTTGGTTTGTCTTTTCCATAATTGTTTCAAAATTTACAAGCCCGTGGAATTTTTTTAAACAAGTCGGAAGTATTAGAATTAGACCGCGTACCAACAAATTTTCTTTAGTTCTTGTATATACATTTTGGTGACCTATGATATTCACGAATAGGTAAAGATTTTTGAGAATAACGAAGGTTCCGCGTATATTTTGATCAAACCTGGTATTTGTTGAATATTTTTTTAATAGAAGCAGTACCTAATAGAGTTGATTGTGGCACAGACGAGCGAAGACAGCAGACTGGTGGAGTCTATAGTGAAGACGGCTATGACAGAGAGAGAGGAAACCATTAGAAGAAAGAAAAAAAAGGTACGTAACACATATCAGAATATTATGTTCAAAATTTTCAAGAACACAATATTGGATTTCGTCCCTAGAGGGACGTCATAAATCAAGGTATAATATAGATGTCTCATAGAGACGAAGTTACTTTATTATATGGAAAAGTATTATAGGTATGGAGGTGATGTATTTTTTTTGGGTGTCCATAGGGCTTACGACCTATCATATGGTCAGCTAAAGTGATCACTTTATACAATGTAACGTTCACCAATTCCTTGCATGATAGACTGCCACATCTATCAAATTTTTGGATGTTGTGTACGGGGTTATTTGGAAAATATTAATGACCTCGCAGGACTGTATTCCTGCTTTAATTATGAGTCGAAAATGTTCAAGCAAACATGACCGAATACCAATAGTTGTGGAGATATGCAACATCTAAGTTTGCATTTTTTCCAATATTTATGACTTATTTTTCGTAAAACGTTGGAATATCATTACAGTTACTTATATCGATATGAAAAATTCTTTTCCTTTAATACAAGTTAAATAAAATAATAAAAACCATTTTATCATTTTATCTAATTTGTAGTGAAACCAATGAATTTTTCATAATCGATATAAGTAACTGTAATGATAGTTCAACGTTTTGTTAAAAATAAGTCAGAAATATTGAAAAAAAATGCAAACTTTGATATTGCATAGCTCCTTAACTATTTATATTAGGTCACTGCCACTTGAACATTTTCGACTCATAATCAAGGCAGGAATCCTGCGAGGTTATTAATGCCTTCCAAATAATAAGTATATTTTATCTTTACTACCGCCACCTGTGGCTGAAAATGTTGTCATTCCCATTAACCAGTATAGATGTCACCATTACAAAAAAATTGATGGATGTTATAGTCTATCAGGGGTGGAATTTTTTAAGAAATTAAAAATACAACATTGTTTACTTCTCATTATAACACTTTAATTAAAAAGTTTTAATTATAATGTTTTCGACGATTACTGCATCATCTTCAGTGATAAACTAACCAAATCTTAAGACTAATGACTACTTGTAGCATCGAAAACGTTCTAATTAAAACTTTTTAATTAAAGTGTTATAGTGAGAAGTAAACGACGTTTACTCGCTTTATATTAACTCGTGGCGTCTGCTTGCTTGCCGTCAACAAAAACTTTGGATCGATCTTTGACCCTTTTCCCGTGATCCAATCGAGCCGAAACTTGGCAGGCAGACTCGTGGCGACGATCAAGAAGATCTATCAAATTTTCGTTATAAAAAATTAATAATTATAGTATAACGTCGCGGAATATTTTCTAAATTTGAATTACTCCGTCGGTATTCATAATAGGTGCTTCACTCCGAGTGTCGAAAATCTAAATTGACTGACAAATGTTTTTAGAATTTAATCTCATTTAAAAAGGTAGCTTCGTCTCTCTGAGACATCTACAATGTGTCTTGGTAAATCATTTTATTTTCATTACCAACGGCAAATATGTCGCGAATGTGGAAAATGAATTCGTAAAGACCGAGATTAAAGCCATGTATTCACTAGGGGACAAATCGCGAAACATTCCGCTCGGCATGTCGCATCAACATCTACGCTCATGTTTCGGGGACAATGACGCGGTCATTTGACGTGTACACACCGGGACTCGCATATCTTGTCGCGGAAATGTCATCCAATGAGGTTATGTTGACAGCTGCGGTATCTCATTTGGCGAAAACGGGGTTCCGCGCAATTCGAAATGTTTTTTTGGGTCGCAATTTCAAATTAACGAGGTTTTACTGTAGTAAATTGAATATTATTAAAAACAAGGTCCTTTTTGCAAATAATTATTGTTTTCCAGACGTCGCGGAAATATATCGCCCTATGAGATTATGATGACAGCCGCGTATCTGTTTATGTTAATGAGTTTATCGAAAAGTAAGAGGAGAATGCGAAAGTATTTACTGCAAAGAGAAAGAAGGACGGACATTCTATGCGATCTTCGATCGATACAGCTCGATCAGTTCAAGAACGATTTCGTTTCCCCGCATTGTCTTCTTGACAGATACAGCGCATGCGTATTCACTTGTAAACATACCACGTGGTACTGACGCTCCGCGGAATGTTGCAGTGAGTACGCTCGGGTACCGTGCGCATGGCAACGTTGCCACGGCACGTAGAAATGCCGCGCTATGTTGTGCGCGACGTGGCGGAACAGTGCACGACGTTGCAACGTCACGTAGACTCTATGCCACGCGTGCTGTTGAGGGACAATTTGTCCCCTAGTGAATACATGGCTTAATGTCAACATTTGTAGAAAACTTGATTAAACTTTAGATCGAGCCCGACGCTTTTCTTCGGGGTATTTATTGTTTGAAGGGAAAATTGTTTAGAAGGAATGAGATGTGAGATGTGAATAATAGAATTCTTCAAATAAAAACAATTTTGGCATTTGAATGGAATTTAACAAACACAAAAAAATTAAACACATTTCGTCGATAATGCAGATGACGTTACCGTCAAGTTACAGAATCAAATAATATTTTTTATCTTGATGACAATATAATTGTATTTTAATAATAAAAGTAATATTTTATTAAAATAAAATACAAATCACTTTGTTTTCACCACTTTATTAGATTATACAATGTTTCGAGAACAATGTTCTCTTCATTAGGATTGTTTGTGTATTAAAAATTGAAATAGTTAAACCATGCAAGTGTGTTATGGTGAAGAAATGAGGGGTGGATGGGGGTAGGATGAGGGGGGGGGATCGGAGGTATTAATTATTAGGAATGTCATCTGAAGGGGATCGAATCTTAATATTCAATAGTGGGTTGTGCACAAATTTAGTCAGAGTATTTATTATATTTGAATTAAGGGGGGGGGGTAAGGTTTTTAATTTTTTTTTTTGCATTTTATTTTTAATTTTTTAAATGAATGTATAACATCGCAAGAATATTGTGTCAAAATTTCAAGTCAATCGGAGCAAAATTGACGAAATTGTGAACATTTGAGCGATACTCAGACTGATTTTCTATACCTGCTCGGGCAGCTAAGAGACGCGCTCACCTGAGGACTACCGGACGTGCTATTGTATTAGAAGAGTTTTGCTTAGACAAGGACAAAAAGATGCTGATGACTAAAGCTCTTTGCTGTGTGAACATGGCATCGACGATTATGTGTAAGTATAAAATAAGTGTTGAGTTTTATTTTGAATTTTACAGTGTGCAAAGCTTTAAAACGTTTTCCTCACATCTCACGTGTCCATCATAACTTCAAAACTACTGCACTGATCCTTTTAAAATTTTGAACACTATTTCTGTACATAATTTACGAGGTAACGCTGTCGAGTTTTTTTCAAATTTGTTATTAATTTATGTTTTTTAACAACAAATTAGTCGATATTTTTCGCAAAAAATTGCGTTTTTCCCTTCAGTGTGTTCCAAAAAATTGAAAAATTGAAATTTCAAAAAACCCTCCCAGCGTTACCTGGGAAAACCTATTATCTATCGAATGAATTTTGATTTTTTTATTTCAGATGATCTAGCACCAAGTTATGATGGACACCGCAATTCTACTTTTTTCCGAGACACGTCCGAATAAAATTGCTGCCATTGCCGTATTTTTTAATATTTCGTCTTGAAAATTTTATACAATATTCTTCAAATGTCATACTTTAATGTACCAAATGTTTTTAATAAAGAGATTTTAACTGTGTCGTCACAAAAAATTCACAAAAACATGCCTTTTTTTGTACGTATTAACCTTACCCCCCCACCTTAATATTAACATTTTTCCTTATTTCAAGTATTTCTAAATTATTTATTTGTGGGATCTTATAACTAATATGTAAAAATTTTATACCTGTATTAATTTTAAATGAATAATATTCAATTAAGCGTTTTACAAAATCCGACTCAACATTGCTAGTTAAAGCTTTGATGTGTTCTCGAAACATGTAGATTGTATTAAAGTGGTGAAAACAAAGTGATTTGTATTTTATTTTAATAATAATGTCACCACAAAGTTCAAGCCTTCTTTCAGAACATAAAATATTCTTCGCACAATTAATATTTTATATAATTGATGGATTTAACGTTAAAATTGTAGAGAGTATTCATGATGATCGTTAAAATGGATGAAAAACATAAATTGTTTAAAATATTTTGAATTCTCTCAGAATATTGTGTATATAAAAACCGGTGTTAAAAAGGATTTTAAAATTGAAATAATTTTCAGGCGTATTCTAGTGTACATGTTAGTAATTCAGATGTTATAGTAAAATATGTTACACGTAAAAAATAATATTGCTTTATACTCTAGTAAAAAAATTGATCTCATTTCCAGTGGTGACATCTATATGCTGGTTCATAGGGACGACAAATTTCAGCCATAGATGGCGTTAGCGTACGTTAAAAAAAAAAATATACTTATCACTTAAAAAAATTGACAAATATTGTGGCTGGCCATGGGTTGAATTGGTGAACATTACATTGTGCAAATGTTAGCCCTATTAACACCTAAAGGTTTCTGTACAAACTTTTCCCATATAAATAGCTTCATCTCGGCGAGCCATCTATAAAATATCTTGAAAAATTATTTATTTTGTAGTACTTTGTTTATATTTATTTATAATCTCTTAATATTGGAGCATTCGTAGTCCAGTGATCGTGGATTCCCGTTAAGAATGCAGGTAATCTATGCGGTTTTCTCAAGCTTGGATGCTTGGCGTATTGAAAGTCAGCCCTTTGAAGACGACTGACCAAGGCAGCCAAGTGATTCAAATCTAACCTAACCTAACCTAACTTTACTCAGCCTAAGCTAACCTAACCAAACATCATAAATTCATCAATATCCAATTTAACTAAATGACCACACGACGATCAGCCATCTTGTTAAACGTTGCGCTCAATGACTTGGCTAGTTGTCCTTCAGCCATTTCATTGGATGCCGGCGTTTAATGAACGGCCTAGGCGTCCAATCAAATAGCTAATTTAACTAGATGGCTGCGACATATATACTTTATATTGAAAAAAATATATGCTTCGATGTCGCTTATTTTTATAACCATTGATCACTGTTGCTTGAACATTTGCGATTCCTAATTTAAACAGGAATCTAGTACCTACAGTTTCGTGGACTAGCTTTCTAATACTCTATATAGCATGTGTGTTAAAATGTTATTATTATCGATTATACGCGCAACAATCGATAAAAATGCACATTCCTTCTAGTCTCGAAACTATTGTAGCCGAGCATACCCTGGAGAAACTCGGTTGGGTTGTAGAGATATCTTAGAAACTCTATCATCATCATCTTTATCCCCTTATCCTAGTAGGGTCGAAGGCCCAAAGACCCGACATGGTGCTTCCATATCCCCTTGTCTTGCGCCGCTAGAGGAGATGTTAAAATGTACTTTTTTTCAGTCTCTTCAATTCCAATCGAACCCTGGCGGCGCCATAAGACTCGCGCCGAAGGAGCCGTTTGTCCTGCTGAACGGCAGCCAGATCTACACCGCACGCAAGACCAGGTCTAGGAACAAAACGTCCAGACACTACCCCATCGTCAAGTGCGCGTCGTTGCCGCTCAGCCGTCTGCAGATGGCCGACTCCACCATCAAAAACCCCTACACGTCCCATCACTACGCAAACAGGACGATGACCTGCGCCAGGACGAGCTATCTGCAGGAGACCAACGCTGAGAAGATAGCCAGCGACAGCAGAAACTCGGCCAGAAAGAGTGCCACGGTTCTTGAAACGCTTCTCCAAGCTCCGATGTCTTCCAAGCTGGATGAGATAGTGGCAGACTGCACGAGGAACGATGACGAGGTAGTCCGAACGGTGAGGATCATGGGTGACAGTGAAGCAAAGAAGCAAATCAACAATTCAGCGCTAAATAATGTAAGTATTTTATTTATTTAATGCCTTTATTAAGTTCTTCTTCGTTTTTTCTACTCCTTATCCTATTGGGTGGGGTCCCTGCACCGCATAAAAGGTTCCAACTTTTCCTGTTTTGGGCTTCGCTCTTCACGTCAGCCCAATTTAGTCCTTCAACTGTTTCCGCCAGCTCCTCTTAGGACGGCCGCTTGGTCTTCTGTCTTCTGGTCTTGTCTAGAATATCCGCTTTGGCAGTCTATCTGCCGGCATCCGCAAGATTTGTCCCAGCCTCCTTAACTGTGATTTCTTTCAAAAAGGGTTCTACTTCGAGACATTTTCTTTTTGAATATTTCTGATTCTGTCCTTTCTGGTACCTAACTCCTACTATTTCTCGTAGAAATCCCATCTCGGCGGCCTGTAGCCTTGAGCTTGTTCTTTCGGTCAAGATCCAGTGCTCGTGGCCGTACACTTGGGCTGGCCTGAAAACTGATTTGTATATTACGAACTTCGCTCGCTGGCTGAGTTCCGCTTTTGTAAGTAAGGGATAATACAGGGTTCGTGCTACCTGGCTTGCGGCTCCTATCCTCCTATCCAATTCAGATTTTATTACACCGAAGTATTTGAAACTGTTCACCTGTTTTGGATGTCTGTTGTTTATTTAGTTCACTACACAATTTTATTGTTAACTTGACAAGTCAAAATCTTTGGTATTCGAGAAGGAGCAAAATAAGGCAACGTGTGAAATACTAGTAGGCAATGTTTGGAATAAGTATATGAGTGGTTATATATGTTCTACAGAAGAGGAAAGGCTGAGAAAGATATCGAGAGGAAGGGGATTATTAACCTTCGGATACCGGAAGATCTAAAATAAGATCGGGGTACAGACGGGACCCCAGTCGAATTTGCGTTTTAATGAAGTATAATGGTTTGAAAATGTTCTATAATATTTTTAATCACATTTCTTTTACAATACGAAGAAGTTTCTACTAAATTTGTCGTCGTTTTGTAAGAAACCGTAGTATTTTGACGTTTCATTTCGACGAAAGCTATGTAATCATAATGACGTAACCATTTCGTGTAGAATATTACATGACTGTCTATGGAAAAACATATTTTTTCTACTTTTGACTGTCTCACAACGCAATATCATTTTATTTTCATTGTATTAATTGGGATTTTTATGAGGATTATAAAGAATACCAGATCAATATTATATTATTAATAATTAGTTTTGAAAATAAGATTTTTGGGTTAGGTTAGGTTAGGTTAGGTTAGGTTTAAGTTGTTAGTTATTGCTTTCATCATTTGCCTTTCAATTTTACCAACCAATTTTGACCATAGATAAACTCTTTGGTTACAGCTGAACAATAAAATGTCATCGGACGATTCCACGATGAGCTCGAAGAAGCCTGACGCGATGGACCTGAAGGTCATCGGGAGCGAGGCGCACGAGATACAGTGGTCGAGGCACCTGCCGAAAGTTTTTGTAAGTATTCCATTTTTACTCCCTTTCTTTTAACTCATAGTGTCTGCTTGTCTGCTGAAAAAACTTTGGATCGACTTTTAACTCTTTTACCGCAATCCAATCGAGCTGAAACTTTGCAGGCAGACTCGTGGCGATAATGAAAATGATCTAACAAATTTTCATTAAAAAAAATTAATAATTATAGTATAATTTTGGATTTTTCGACATTCCAATGGTTTTTTCAAATTGGGAATCCACGCAAATGAGTAAGGAGCCAGACGCGTGCAGTGGGCGCGAAACCTGTTTCAATGAGAAAGGGAGTGTAATAAAAATTTGCATTTTATGGGTTAGTATTTCTTTATATGGGAAATATTTTCAAATTTAGGACATAAAGGTTGTGTCAACATGGTTGATGATTTGGTTGGCGCCATGCTGAGCGTATCTTCCGCCGCGTTAAATCCGCAACCGAATTCAGCAGTCAGATACCATATTCCGCGGTTGCAACGAATCTTATACAGGGTGGATCCTACAGAAATAATAGCTGTTTATATTTATGAAGCTTTGTAAGAAGGGAGAAAGCTGATTGATTGAATTCATCAATTTCAAACCTGTCAGACTTAAAACGTCAAAATTGACGGCATTATAATGTTGTACAATAACTGTCAAGATACGAAAATAGCAACATTGCTATTTTCAGAAATCAGACGAATATGTTACGTGGCTGTACATTTAGATTATCACTTTCTTTGGGTGAGTGTCCCAATAATATGTTGACCCATTTCTCTAATCCAAATTTTGATAATTGATTAATGTATATTATAGATATCTCACAGAGACAAAACTGTATTTCTTATAGGAAAGTAGGTATAAAAGTCATTTGGGTGTACATAGGACTTTTGACCTATCATATGGTTGGCTTAAGTGATCACTTTACACAATGTAACATTCGTCATTTCCACCCATGATAGAATATACCATGCTTACTAATTTTTTGGAAGTTGTATATATATTAAATTGTGTGACAAGCTTTCACATATGAGTTGTAACCGCCTTTCCATGCGGCCTGTACAAAGCCATTTTCATTCCCTTAAATCCCCACAGATGTCGCTAATTATTTTAATATCGTTAATGTCGCTAATGAGAAAATCTACAATTGATTTACGGAATTTGGAAAGCAATATACTTTTTTTAATGTCTCTGTGACAAAAATCCAACACTGTTTTGAAAGATTTGAACAAACTCAAAATATTCTGATTTGATAATTGATTTTACATTTTTCTGAAACTCAAACTTTGAAACATTTTCCAGCACTAGGGCCTAGGTGTCTAAAATTTCTTTGTCCAAAGGTATTTCTCGCTCTTAGTACTTGAATTGAATCTTTGTTACTGCGTGTAGGAATTGTGTTTTGTCTTTCTTTGAAGTGTGTTTGTATATGTAGGTAAGCTAGGGCAGTTTTGGCGTAGATTTTTCTCGCATCGAAACGTTTTATTTATTAAATATTTCGTCTTTTCTTGTAACGATTGGAGTTTTTAAGATTATTTATAAAATCGTTTTCTAGGCATCATTTTTATTTTTATTTTTTTTATTTATTATATAGAATTCTTTATTTTTTATTTTATTTATATATTTATTTATTTATTTATCTTCATCCTGTTACATGACAGGAGATGGAGCCGCTCATCTCATTAGGGAGAACCTGTGCCGAGATGAGCAGCTGAACAATATAGTTAGAACAAAAATAATAAAGATATACAACAAAATACTATATAACTATAAAATTAATTAATTAATTAATTGAGTATATAAATATAAAATGTGGATAATAAGAACAGAATATACTGTAAAATACAAAAGCAATAGTGAAAGTAGAGTAATATATATAAAAATCATATGCGTGGATAGTAACATAATGTATATATAATAGCATATTGAAAATAAAATAAATACATACATGTTACAGTGTTTAACTGTCCCCAGAAAAGTTAAAACTTGTGTTTGAGGACAGGAGTAGGTACATGATGCATAAGTGCATGAATGATAAGTATGTATAAGTTAATAAATGGAACAGTGTAGAGAAATATAAGTGACTCAAGTATACAAATCATTTTCGGAGTACAGTTATTTTTTGAATTCTACTATTTTTTGTTTTAATTATGTACGTTCTATTTGTTTTACGTATTTCTTGAATTTTGTATACTGTTCTTCAGTTCTGATATTTATTGTAAGTTATTGAAAAAATTGACACCTAGATAAGTGTAATGGTGTTGTGTGGCTGTTTTGTTGTATTTGGGAATGTTTAAACATCCTATTATTTGCGCTCTTTGGCTAAGAATATGAGAATTATGAGTTTGTGGTGTATTTATGTTCTGTTGAATGAATGTTTCTTTATGTATTTGTAATATTGAAGTGTTTTTGTATAATCTGTCTAATGTTGGAACATTTATCATATATCAGGTTATGATAACATTAGATGCACATGCCACAGGATGGATGTGGATAGGATAAACCGCTATCGACACTAGCGAAGGGAAAAACTTCATTTCAAAATGAAGACTACAACACACACACGTTCACCAGTTTGAAGACTACAAAGTGTACACTACAATTGTAGTAAAAACTACTTGAAGTGAAGTAATTGTAGTACTACGAAATGAAGTGAAGTAAATGAAGTGAAGTAATGAAATTTCAAACCGTGGGGGGGGGGGGGTTGTTACAGATTCCAGAGATTTCTTCATATATCTACATCAACTTTCCAAAAATTTCACGTAAAAAATACACTATTTAAAATGTGTGTTTCTCATACTTTCGATAACTTTAAAGTGTATGTACTTTGTAGTGTTCGCTTTGAAATGAAGTGTACTATTTGAAGTTTATACTTTCAATAACTTTGGTGTTTGTAGTTTGTAGTGTGCACTACACATCAAAATGTGCGAAGTGTGCACTTCAATGTAGTGTAGTACATTGAAGTGTGCACTTCAATGTAGTGTAGTACATTGAAGTGTGCACTTCAATGTAGTGTAGTACTACATTGTAGTAGTGAGTACAGAGCGGACCCATCACTAATCGACACTACCCTGTCGAAAAATTTAATAAAAACGATTTTGATCATCATCCTCATATTCGTCCCCTTGTCCTAGTAGGGTCGGGGTCCAAAGACTCGGCAAGATGCTTCCATATTCCCATGTCTCGCGCTTCTTCCGCATGAGTCAACCAGTCCAGATCCGTTCTGTTTTCATACAATTTTTTTATTGCTTCTCCCAGCTTAATCTGGAGTGATCTACCGGCCGACTTCCTTCCAGGGATAAGAAGAGGATTTTTCTTGGTAATCTTTCCTTTGATGATAGTCAAAATCTGAGATGATGATAGTCAAAAATCATGGGCACCGGTTAAAACAAGACTCACTGTTTAAACAAGATGTTACAACTGGATCTTATTTTTATTTTTTATTTTTTTATTTATTTCTTAAGTTAGTTAATATTACAGTTTGTATATTAACTAGTATTTAACATTTTCATTCTTAAATCTATTACTAATATACTATCCATAACAACCTACATATTTACATTTACATCTAATCTAATCTATGGTACAATCTATAATTAATAATACATCTTATGCTCTACAATTCTATACTATTTTTACAATAATTATAGCATTTGTTTTTGAATTCATTCATCTTATTTATAATCTTCATGTTTTCTGGAATCTGGTCGTATATTTTTACACCCCTGAAAAAATTCAACATTCAACCACAAAAATTAATTTGTCATGCCCTTTCTCCAAAAGTTTTTAGTAAGAAGGTACATCAGAAAAAATAGAATTTTTTTCCCTTCGCTGGATGCCATATTGATTGATTACAAATATCTATTCAATTTTCAATCAAAAGAAATATGACAACATTTCTTTTCAATAGATGTCGATTCATACATAATATTCACGCGGGAACCGAGCTATATGAATCGAATTCGTGAACAAATTTGAAAAATGAAACGTCAAAGCGCGCGATACTTTTTTGCGTCCTGTCAGTTGACAAATGCCATACGATTATCACCATTTTAAAGTGGTACGTTCGCTGTTCTACCACCAGGGGTCGGAATAAGCGACTCTTTTCATTGATGTTTGTGACTCTTCAGTCATAAACTCAGAACTTCAGCGTCAAAATTAGAAGTCGAGTTCTGTATTTGACAACTGGACCGGAAAAAAAAACAATTTGATTGAACCCAAGTGGACAGCTGTAAAACAGCTGCCTAAAATGGAAACAAAAATACCTATTTGATACATAGAATAGTTTGCCTGAAACATATGATGAGTTAGACGTATGTGTGGCAAATCCATCTATGATAGAGTAAAGAATGAAGATATTAGGAATGAATGTAAAGCTGATCGTAGCATAATTCATAGAATTAAAATGGGTCGCTCAGGTAGTTTGGGCATGTTGAGAGAATGAATGAGGAAAGAATGGTAGGAATGATATATAATGCAAGTGTTGATTGCGCCAGAAAGAGAGGGTGACCGCGGAAGACGTAGCATGACCAGATTGACCAGATACTGGAAGATGGTCCCGTTAGAAGCCTCAACAACCGGCGAGCTTGCATGCGAAGATGTACGAATGTGGATGAGGCGAGAGTTGTATGTCAGGACAGAACAGTATGGCGCTCTATCCTCTCTGTCTACCCCCACGGGAAACGGCACGATGGTAAGTAAGTATAAAAGTAAAAAAAACTAGCTTTTGGCATTCTCCCAATGTTTGGCTCTGTGTATACGAGTGTATGCGAACAAACATTCTCAACTATGAACCTGATAAAAAATATAATACGAACTAAAATATAAACTATGAACCTAATAAAAAATATAATACGTACTTAGGAGCAAAATAATAATGAAAATTTAGAATCATGCAGTTAATTAAAAAGAAGAAGCTGTTTGCCAGATATAGTAAAGTTATCAAAAGCGATGCAATTTTTAAGTAAAACATATCGAACCTTTTTCCCTCTAAAAATCCATATCCATATAAGTATGCATATTAAATATATGCGGCTCTTTGGTACCTTTTGTTATCCTGTATCCATGACAATTTGGCTCATCTCACTTGACAACTGGCGATCCCTGGCCTATATAAACACATTTCTCTATCTTAATGGATTCCGGGAGTTCTTCGAGAAATATGTCAGTCATTTCTAGTAGGTACATACAAGAAGATAAAAATGATGAATATGAATCCAAAAAATACACCCAAGCACTATTTCGCGAGTACACGCGTGCGAACGCTAAGCACATCACATGACCTTGAGAAGCGTGCGCTTTACAACTGTACGATAGATTTTTTTTTTAAATCTATTTAATTTATGGTACAAATATAGTTCTTATATATAACATATCAGATTAAACATTTTTTAAAAATATTTGGTAGTCATGTAGACCTCATCAGTGAAGAGAAGCTCTTGAGTCTGATGAGGGAGCCACAGATCTTATTCCTTGTTACAATATATAGGTACATAGTGTATACAAGTTATTTATTAATACATTAAAAAGGTAAATTGATAATGAAAGTATAGGAGTTATTTTGAAAAAAGCTAAAGGTTTAAATCATTTATGAATTTAAGTTTGATTTTAGGAAAATTTTAATTTTTTTGATTTGCTCTGAGAGGTTACTGATGCATCATATCTCGATAGGTAAAGGCTTTATAAATATAGTGATGCTGCATTTGGGTTGTTTTACATTTAGACATTATGAATTGGTTTCCATTTCTCATAAGTTTGAAATATTCCTGGTTTTCTGTAAGGTTTTTTCTTTACATATTTTTAATATGGAAACTTGCTCGAAAATATCATCTACGTTTGGTACTGGAAACAATTTAAAGAGATCTTTTGTTGGAAATGTGGATTTTTTTTTCAGTATTACTTTAATGATAATCCTTTTTGATATTTTTACTGAGTTTATGTTTTTCTTATAACAACCTCCCCACCCGATAACACCGTATATGAGTAGAGAGTGAACAATGGCGTAATATACATTTTTAATAATTTTTGTACTTAAAATATTTTTTAATCTAACGAATATGTAGATATATTTCTTTATTCTTTTTACTAGTTCGATAATGTGTCTATTACTATCTATCTATCAATGATCACACCAAAGTATTTTGTTTCGGAGGTGGAGTTGATTAATGTACAATTATTGTTAGGTAGTTTACAGTTCGTATTACATTTTGCTCATGGATTATAATTTTGTTCTTATGTATAGGTATTTTTTGTAGAGAAAATAGTATGTATTTTTGTAGTTTTTTGGCGTTGAGTGTCAGTAGGTTGCTGTCAAGCCATGATTTTAGAGTATTGATGTCTTTATTTGCTAATTCGTGAGCTAGTTCCCATGTTGGGCCGTTTGTTATCAGTACAGTATCGTCTGCATAAGATATTAGTTGACCATTAATATTTTGTTGAAATACATATAAAATAAATAGTAATGGCCTGAGGACCGTGCCTTGGGGGATTCCGAAATGACTTGTTAGTGACGTGCTTAAGGTATCATTTAATTTTACTATTTGAGGTCTATCTGTTAGGTAGCTTTTAATCCAATTAAGAGCTAAGAGATCTATCCCGTTTTTTTTAAATTTTACCACAAGTTTTTCGTGAGAAATGCTATCAAATGCTTTCTTTAGGTCAATAAAAATTCCTAGGCATTTATTACTCTGTATAATTGTCGAAATTTTTGCGATAGCGTCTTGTGTACTAATTCCCTCCGTGAATCCAAATTGATTCTTATTTATTATAGAATTTCTTTTTGTAAATGAACTTAATCTTTTCTTTACAATTTTTTCGAGAATTTTTGATATATTAGATATTAGTGAGATGGGCCTATAGTTAGAGACGTCTTCCGGGCTATCCGATTTGAATATTGGAGTAATTATAGCTTTTTTGTACGTATTCGGGAATACTCCAGTCTTGAAGCTTATATTTATAATATGTGAGATTGGTATACAAATATGGTTTTTTATAATTTTCAGTGTTTTGACGGTAAGAGGGTAATACTGGAGCAGAGCCGCCTCGCATTTTAGATATAAAAATTTGTTCGATTTCAGACGGTCAGTTGGTTCAAAAAAATCAAGTTTATTGTCTACATTCGGAGTTATTTCAGCGCGGTTATTTGTGTCTGTTATTTTTTCAGCTAAGTTTCTACCAACATTTGCGAAGTAATCGTTGAATGCGTTTGCTCCTATTATTGGTCCTTCCAAACAATTTATTAAATTATTATTATGTTTTATTGTTTTTATGCATTTTTTTTTACTCTGTTGATTACTTTCCAATATTTCATTTATTATGTTCCAAACTTTTTTACAATCATTTTCAGAATCATTTAGTTTGAGTTCGTAATATTTTTCTTTGGTATTTTTTATAAGATAAGCTAGTTTATTTTTGAATGATTTGAAATGCTCACCTAGTTTTTTGTCAAAAGGATTTTTTTTCATTTCTTTGTAAAGTCGTTCTTTGTGTCTTATGGATATAACTAGTCCATGTGTTATCCATGTTTGAGTTTACGAAATTTTGCAGAGTTTCCAGAAGGGATACATTTTTTCGAGTTATTAATGTAATTTGTTAACTTATTTTTGAACATTTCACAGCATTCATTAACGTTATCGTTTCGGAGTACGTCCGACCACATTTCGACCATAATTTATTTTTTAATGCTTCATAATTTAGTAGGGTTATTTTTTTATTTTTGTCAATTTGTTGAATTTCTGCCGGAGGTAATATTTTATTATAATATAGTACGGTCATGAAATACGGTAATTGTCGTTTTTATAACTCCCTATTGAATGTTATTTATATCCCTGATATTTGAAAAAATATGGTCACTACATGATGGTCTTTGTCCACACGCAATTCTAGTATGAGAGTTTATACAGGATACATAATTTAATTCTGCCATCATGTTGAGGTAGTTATCTTTATTATTCGATGTATAATCGCGCGAGATATTTAAATTAATATCACCTAGTATTATTGTATTTGCACTTCTAAAATTTAAAAGTAATTGCCGCAATTCTTCAATAAACAAACAAACATTTGCGGAGTGTGTTCTATAGAGGGAGATAATGTCAATTTTTTTGTTACGGTACTCGATTTGCAAGTGTAGGCAGTTTGTTCCATTTATTTTAATTTCTTCCTCGCACATAATGTCACAATTGTCTTGAACGAACATCGCAATGCCACTGTTTTTGTTTATTTTATGTGTCGTAGCGATGTATTTGTATCCAGGTACATGATAGTTCACTTCACGGTTAGAGTGTGTTTCTGTTATCACGATGCATGTCGGCTTTTTCGAAGCATTATTAATAGTTATTATAAACTCGTTGATGTTTTTTTCTATGCTCCTCATATTCATGCGAAGAATAATAGGGGAGTGATTTATGTTATTTTGATGGAGACAGTATTCACTGAAGCTGTTAAATATTTATAATTAATATAAATTAACTTTGTTTAAACCACTTATTTATTAAAAATTTTCAACCAGCTTTTTATACTAATAATAAATTAAAAAAATACATATTAAATAATAAAGATAAGGATAATTTTTAAAAAAAATCGGGTGTTTATAAATTAATTTGTAATGATTGTGATTATTTTTATATAGGAAAAACCTGTAGAAATTTTGAAATTAGAATTAAAGAACACTTAAGGTGTTTAAATAGTAATAATTATTCTGAATTTTCTAACCATCTTTTGGCTACGGGTCATTCTTTTGATATTAATAAGGGTTTACAAATTTTACATACAAATTATACAGAATCACAATTTGATAAATTAGAAATTTTGGAAATAAGAAAGAGTGTAAATAGTAATTTGAATATTATAAATAATCAGGTCCTTTTTGCAAATAGTTATCTTTTAAATTTATTTTCATATTAATTAGGTACTTTATATTATTATTTTCCATATATAACTTTTGATCTATACTTCGATTTTTAAATATTATTTTTGTTTTCCTGATGAAGAAGCCATTGGCTTTGAAACATGTTGATTTTTTTCAATAAATAAGTGGTTTAAACAAAGTTAATTTATATTAATTATAATTATGTTACCACAAAATAAATTTGCTACATTTGAAGAAGAAGTTGTTAAATATTTTTTCATCGATATAGTTTTTTTTGTCAAGTTCGTTGCATATGAATTCTGAAATTTTTATTCGTAGTCGATTCTGTGCTTAGCGATTTTTAGCATTTTATTTCTGTAAATACAAGCGTTCGTTATTATGTTCGCCATATCTTTTGTTTTGTTCTGTGCAGTTAGCACAAACTGGGGTGTTGTTTCTAGTGGGGCACTTAGCGTATGTGTGATCTCCCGCGCAGTGAGGGCTGGTTCGACGCGAGCATCTGGAGGCTGTATGTAGGAATTTGCAGCAGTGGTAGCACTGTGTTAGTGGATCGCAGTCTTCTATTTTTATTCTTTGCTATTTTGTGTTACGTTTTCCTAGTGCTAGTAGTGTTTTTCCACTTGTTTCCACGATGTGGTTAGAGAATTTGTGTTGTTTTTCATTGGTTTCATGAGTTGTTTCTGTATGACAGACATTCTTCGTCTAGATTCGGAGAATCACAATGTTTTTTCATTGTGCTCTTTCTTTTTATTTCTGTTACGAATTTAATTTTGTTTTCTTCGTTTTTCGACATGAGTCCTTCGATACCTTCGTTCTGCATAATTATTCCATTGATTAATTCTTCGTCTGATAAGTTAGACTTTAAACCTTTGATAATTAGTTTAGATTAGGTTAGGTTAGGTTAGGTTAGGTTTCTGTATGACAGACATTCTTCGTCTAGATTCGGAGAATCACAATGTTTTTTCATTGTGCTCTTTCTTTTTATTTCTGTTACGAATTTAATTTTGTTTTCTTCGTTTTTCGACATGAGTTCTTCGATACCTTCGTTCTGCATAATTATTCCATTGATTAATTCTTCGTCTGATAAGTTAGATTTTAAACCTTTGATAATTAGTTTAGGTTTTATCTTTTGGATCCCATTGACTTCGAGGTTTTTTTTATCTCTTCAGTGAGTATGCTTGAGTATTCGTTTTTTGGACATGATATGATAATTTGTTCTTTATTCGTTTTGCGTAAACCGTTAATTCCTATCTTTAAATGGTTTTGTTTGATGTCTTTCTGGATTTTGTTTGTAATTTCTTCAGCTTTTGTTGATTTTTTTTGTTGATGATACTATTATTGAGAACTTCTCTTCTTGGGGTGTCTCATTTTTGTTCGTTGAGAGAATTTGTGCATAGGATGGTGTATGCGCGTTTTTTTTCGATTAGTTTTTCAAGTTTCTTTAATAAGTGAGTTTTCATAATTTTCGATAGCTTTTTTTTGGAGTTTGATAATTTGTTCTTGATGGTTTATTTTTTCTGTTTTCCACAGGTCTTCTAAAATTGCAATACTTTGTTCTAAGTTGGTTTCCACTTTGGAGTTTTTTACTGTTACTATTTTTTTATTTCGGTTTTTATATTTTCGATAGCCGTGTCCATAAGTGGTTAAACAATTGCGCCGAATTTCGTTTTTGCAACAATATTATTCTCAGGGCACGACCGTTCACTCTAACAGTAAGACTGCAACTGAATAAACATAAATTGTTAAATTTTGGTAGAAGCTGGCTAATTTCTTACAAGATAAATTTTTTGTTATTTTTTCTTGGCACTTTTTGAGGCAGGTACATATAAAATATTGGAAAATTAAAACAAAAATGGACGCATATTTTTTAAAAAATTTTACGCTTCAACAAGCCAACAGGCTCAATTACAGGAGCTTAATACATCAAAAAACACCCAGACTTGAGGAGTAAATCACATATATTGATAATGACCTCACCGGGAATCGAACCCGGAACCCCTCGGTGTGAGAAGTCAATGCTGTGCCCACTGAGCTACGAGGGCCGCCATCTTATCCATTCCTGTGGAGCTCCTCTGCTATGATGAGATGCGACGTTTCCCGATGTTGCAATTAGACGTAGACGAAAAAATTACACCATGTATTCATGTATGTGGGCCATGCAGCGTTTTTGCTATTGGAATATTGTCGGTTCAGGTTGAACTACAAGGTTAATAGAGTGAGAACCATAGTTGATGCTTCGTCAGAGACCTTGTGCAATTGCCTCAGTACATATTACGAGCTCGCACATGAAGAAAGACTGTCAGGTCTTCACCATCGGATGGGGGGGACCTCCGCTGCGCACCCACAGGCTTTCTTTGTTATTGACTTATATAGGATGTCCCGTATCTCGACATCAAGCCGAAATCGGGTGATAGGCCAAGTCATGATAGTTATCAGAAAAATATTAAAAAAAAATAAAAAACAGTCAGTTAAAACTTGGCAAAGTATTGATTTTGAATACTTGGTTTGGTCAAAAAGTGGCATTTTCTTCCTGGAGCAGTTGGCTTTGAATTTTGGACAAAAATTCACAGAAGCATTATTCAGGATTCCATAATAATAAAAAAAATGAAGAAAAATAGATTTGTAGCAACAGGAGTGAAAAGACCGTCGCAGGGTGTAGATTTTTTAAAATATTTTTGTGATAACTTTTATGACTTGGCTTATCATCCGATTTCGGCTTGACGTCGAGATACGGAACACCCTGTAGATCTTCACTCGCTCCCGAAGCATCTCTGCTATGAGAAATAAACATCCACACGCAGTCGCACCCTTTTATTATTTTAACACTCTTTCGCGTCGCTTATTTTTCAGGAAGACAACGATGCCGTCTCGATGGAAGCTCAATTCTCTCGGCCGAGCACCCCATTCGGCTACCAAGATTTCGCAGCTGCCTCCAGCGACCACGACCACCAGTATCGAATCCCAGACAGCGGCTACCACCAGGAGGTCGACACGAAAGTTCAGATCGCTTCGAGTGCCTCCCAAGAATCGAGTCTTTCGGAGGCCTTTGCTCCCGACGATCTGGAACAGGAGGACACTAAAGGAGGTCAGCAAATAATGGACACCACGCACCAGCTGCCGATTAGAAGGGAGTCGTTCGAGAGGATGGGCTTCAATGTGGACTGTGCCAATGATGAGAGTAACATATACGTGGAGGTCTGCGACTATTCTGCCAGACAGAACGCGGCCGGTAACGCAGATGACTTCTACAACGACAGCGGAGTCCAAGAGTTGGACAGCTATTACGGCATTACGAAAAATGATGGGGAGATGTCGCCCAGGACGTATAATGCGTGAGTTTATGTTTTGTTTTAAATTTCATTTTATTTGGTTTAATTTTAATCTGATTGATAACGTCGTACCTATGTATTAAACACATGTTTTTACACTAAAATATACCGAAATTTTTAGCTCATATTTAAGTATAATTTACGTATATTTATTATACATAATAAAAAGCCT
Organism: Agrypnia vestita; assembly: GCA_016648135.1. Taxonomy (NCBI): domain Eukaryota; kingdom Metazoa; phylum Arthropoda; class Insecta; order Trichoptera; family Phryganeidae; genus Agrypnia; species Agrypnia vestita. Next base: position 48,870 of record JADDOH010010535.1, read on the forward strand.
GTCCAACTTTGAACGCAAATTAGTAGTTCGCGTCTTAGCTAAGACGCATGTAGTATATATCTATAGTAATATTTATTTATTAAATACACGGCTTAATAGCCTTTTACAACAGGTTTATACATAATTAAAATACAACAAACGATTAAATGTAAAAGAAAAATAAAGGGTATAAATGTAAAAAAGTATATATACATAGTTTAAACATAATGAGGTTAGACATATATGTAAAAAAAGTATATATGCAAAAAAGTGTAAAGTAGTGATCTCAGAAATTTTTACTCACCGATAATATAGCAATATTAAATTTGAATAGCCAGGTATATATAAAAAATTTAAGACATTATATAAAAATTTAATATTTTGAAAAGAAATGATCATATAATGATTTTTTAAATTTTGAGAGAGATAGATTTAAAATGTCGACATATGTAGGTAGTTCATTGCCAAGTTTGTGCATCCGAGGTATGCTAGAATTTGAACGATAGTTTGTGTCCAAATTGTCACAATAAAACAGCATGTTTTGGCGGGTCCTACGGTTAGGTACTTTAAAATTAATACTATTCAGGAGTTCGCAACAGTCGAAATTTGAGTGTAATATTTTAAAAAGGAATATTAAATCTGTTAATTTTCTTCGATCTTCCAAGGTTAGGAGATTAAGATTAGTTTGCAAATATTTGTAGTTTATTTGGTCGATCGGAATATGAAGCTTAAAATTTATAAATTTTAGGAATTTACGTTGTACCCTTTCTATATTTTTTATATGAACCCTGTAAAAAGGAGACCAAATGATGGAATTGTATTCCAACTGACTACGGACCAAGGATACATATAAGAGATTTATTACATTAATTGATTCAAAGTCCTGTATTGATCTAAGTATGAAACCTAAGGTTTTCATACTTTTATTCGTAATAATGTTGATGTGACTTTTGAATTCTAGTTTATGATCAAAAATGACACCAAGATCACGGATTTCTGTTATTTTTTCTAGGTTTGTATTATTTATTGAATACGAAAAGGAAATGGGAGATTTATTTCTACAGAAGGATAGTGATTTACACTTATCAACATTTAAAAATAGGTTGTTAGAGATGCACCAATCGTTTAATTTGTATAGGTTAGATTGGAGTGTAAGGCAGTCACTCACATCTGATATTTCTTTGAAAATTTGAATATCATCCGCAAAAAGTAAAATTTCAACATTATCGAAACATTCGACAATATCGTTGATAAATACAAGAAATAATGCGGGTCCAAGATGGCTATATGTAAAGGTGTAAAGTTTTAAGAGAGGAATGAATATATAAGAATTTTTTACACGTTAGCTTTGTAACTTTTGAGGTAGAATTTCGGCAAGATTGAGTTGAAATCATAGAAAATAAATACCGCAAATGGTGCATACTGTTATATAGATCATTTTAAAATAATAAAATTACTTTTTGACCTGATGTAGGTACTTACTATATACTAGCGAAGGGAGAAACTTCATTTCAAAATGAAGACTACAACACACACACGTTCACCAGTTTGAAGACTACAAAGTGTACACTACAATTGTAGTAAAAACTACTTGAAGTGAAGCAATTGTAGTACTACGAAATGAAGTGAAGTAAATGAAGTGAAGTAATGAAGTAATTGTAGTATTAATGAAGTGAAGTAATGAATGAAGTAATTGTATTAATGAAGTGAAGTAATGAAATGAAGTAATCAACGACAAAAATATTTTCATAAATGACGATATTTTCTCCAAAGTAACATTTGGCGACCTAAAAAAAAAAAAAAAGGTCGCCAGACAGATTTCTTCGTTCGATTCCAAAAAATTTTCAAACCATGGGGGGGGGGTTGTTACAGTTTCCAGAGATTTCTCCGTTTAGCTACATCAACTTTCCAAAAATTTCACGTAAAAAATACACTATTTAAAATGTGTTTCTCATACTTTCGATAACTTTGAAGTGTATGTACTTTGTAGTGTTCGCTTTGAAATGAAGTGTACTATTTGAAGTTTATACTTTCAATAACTTTAGTGTTTGTAGTTTGTAGTGTGCACTACACATCAAAATGTGCGAAGTGTGCGCTTCAATGTAGTGTAGTACTACATTGTAGTAGTGAGTACGGAGCGGACCCATCACTACTATATACACCCTTTTTTATAGGGACGCCTTCATTTATTAAAACAAGTGTGCCGTAGTAAAATAATTACAAAATGTGTTTTATTTTATTTTTCAGTATTCTGAACGACTATCTGAACATACCCGACATTTCTGGTCAGGCTGGCGACGGATATTCGGGAATCGGCTCCAACCAAAATCATGACCTGACATCTAGCCACTGTGAATGTAAGATACTTTCAATATAATTTATTCAACTTCATGTATTGTATTTGCTATCGATTTAATTAACTCCTGTGTGTCGGTGATGTAACGTAGGTCTACCTGTCATACAAAATATCTACCTTATTTACGAAAACTAAAACGTCACATTTTTTGTAATCATCGAATAGACATTTTCATACCAAAATTACTAAATTAAACTGTTAGGAATGTGCGGATTTTTTAATTAAAAAGTATTTATTCATTACTCTCGTATTTTCGGCCAGTGTGTAAGAGGGAGCAGTATATTGTGCATCGCAGTTAATCGAGCAAGAAAGAGCACGACAATACCATACATTTCATGTAGGACAGAGATGGCGGTTGCTTGGGTTTCGGCGAAATCAAAAACAATATAGAAAGAGTACGATAGAATCGGGTAACACGTGCTAGACAAAGATGGAGTGCATGCGACTGAAGCGAGCAGGCGACCGCGTCGTTGTATTCAGTTGCTATTGAAACGTCGGCGGGAGCACACGCAAATACGATTTGCCATGATTTTATAATAAATTACTAATTAAATATGTATATTTAACTTACACAATTATATAAAGGGATCTTTAAAAAGTCTTATCTGTATTGTATATATGTTGTATATATGTATATTTTATCACATATTAAAAACCAAGCCGATTTTTAATCAGGTAACGCTGTGTTACTCCACCGTCCCCAAAGTTTTTTTTAGCACAGTCTTTTAAGAGTTAAAACACTTGTGGTTTTTTTTACTGTTCATTTTTTTGGCGGTACTGCATTCAGCCCAACACAAGCCATCTTCATGAAGTGTTCTGATCTGATATTTGAATCACATTATCGACTTTTCAAAATTAATAAAGATTAATTAAATATTCACTACTATATAAGCATTAAGCAGGGTATAACAAAGCTAATCCGCAATACTTTACAGGGGATTTCCTGCCTTAATTATGAGTCGAAAATGTTCAAGTAATCGTGATCAATAGTTGTGGAGTGATTTAATATCAAAGTATGCATTATTTTCAATATTTCTGACTTATTTTTTGTAAAACGTTAGAATTCATTACACTAACTTATATCGAATAAGAAAAATTCATTTCCTTTAATACAAGTCAAATAAAATAATAAAAACTTTCGAACTCCAATTGGAAAATTTTCAGGGTTTTTATCATTTTATTTAACTTGTATTGAAACGAATGAATTTTTCGTAATCCATATAAGTTACTGTAGTGATAGTCCAACGTTTTACAAAAAATAAGTCAGAAATATTGAAAAAAAAATGCAAACTTTGATGTCGCATATCTCCATAACTATTTATATTGTATCGTGGTTGCTGGAACGTTGACGACTCGCAATTATAGTAGAAATCTATCTGTAAATTAATGTGAACTTGCTCTGTTACACCCCCGTACAACAATAAATTGTATAAATACTCTAGTTTAAGAGAATGATGTACTTACCAGACAAATGATTATATTATAGATAATTTAAAAATGGTTTATTACGCTTCTGTCCATGCACTACTCCAATATGGAATCATTGGATGGGGAGGGGCGTATAATAACATCATAAACACAGTGAAAGTAATCCAAAGATCAATTATAAAAGTAATATTAAAAAAAAGAAAAACCTTCTCTACACAATTACTTTTCTCTAAATTCCAAGTTCCAAAATTAGAGAATGTTTACAAAAAAACGTCAATTATACAACTAATTAAAGAAAACATAACTGCTAAATTTGAAAAAAACACATCATTAAGATTCAAAAATAATTTTAAAATCCCAAAATATAATACCAAACTGTGTCAACAAAACTACATATACTTGGGCATAAAAAACTTAAATAACCTACCTACAGATATTAAGAAAATCGACGACTTACAACAATTAAAGAAAAAAATAAACCAACACTTTAGATCGATACAATTTGACAATGCATAACAAGATATATAGCTAAGGAACAAATAAGCCAAATCCAAAAGAAACTAATAAAGTGTAAGCCCCTCACCAAGCACATGAGCAAGTCTCATTTTTGGAGAGGCAAAGCAATAAAATCAAATGTATCTAAGTAGATTGTAATAGACAAATGTATTATGATTTAAATGTACTTCTAATATTAAATAAAATAAAAAAAATAAAAAAATATTACCGGTATATCCCAATTATAATAATTTCGTTGTCTGCCTGTCCGTCCGTTTGTCCCCGTAACTTCTTGTAATCCGTAACTACTTTATACTAATTTTTTTTTACGATTTTTTTTTATAAATACTTATTATTTTTGACATTTTTGACGGGTTACAGCTAGTTATATAATATTATCAATATAGACTGAAACCGTTCGGTTTGTACAGGTTAGTATTCGCCCCCTTTTCACAGATTCTGTGCACCATACAACTAATTAATCTATTTTGTTTTTCTCCTCAGTGACAAACGACAATGACTACATGGAGACAGCTGCTCAGCATATCTCCCAAGAAAATAGCGCACTGCAACAAGAGTAAGTATTCAAACAAATAATTACACACACATACATCCGTATTCTGAAAATAACAATGTTTGGATCTTTAAGATCTTTATCCCAACACTTAATAGACGATAATAAAAATTTAAAAAGTCCGGAGCGGATTTTGTAATTATACGGTCCAAATACACTGTATTAAAATATGGTATAAGAAATATTGTTTATTACACACGTATTAATTTCTTCATCCACAGCGTCCAGATGAAATATCATGGCTAAACTTGTCATGACCGTGTTCGGCGTTACCGCGTATTCAAATTTTCACATCTTGATTTTTGACAGATAACAATTTACATCTTTCTCCCTCCCTCTATATCTATCTCATGTAGAAACTTACAGAAACAAACACCGACGTAAAGCTATGTCTCGTTTATTTTTAATTTTTATTATCGTCTATTAAGTGTTGGGATAAAGATCTTAAAGATCCAGACATATCTGTCAAATGTCAGGATGGGGAGATTTGAATACGCGGCAACGCCGAACGCGGTTTCGACAAGTTTAGCCATGATATTTCATCTGGACGCTGTGGATGAAGAAATTAATACGTTTGTAAGAAACAATCTTTCATATATCATCTTTCAATACAGTGTACTTGAGCCGTAGAATTACAAAATCCGCTCTGGACATGTTTAATTTTTATTATCGTCTATTAAGTGTTGGGATAAAGATCTTAAAGATCCAGACATTGTTATTTTCAGAATCGGGCCGATCGTGTGGTTTTTCGCATTGGGGGGTATAAAAGTTCGTATATGGGGTATAAGGGTTCGATTCCCGGTGAGATCACAATTAATCTTTGTGAATTGCTCAAGCCTGGGTGTTTTGTAATATGTTTCGCTTCTGTAATTGGGCTTCTTGGCCTGTTGAAGCGCAAAATTAAAAAAAAAAAAAAAAAGCAAAAGCAGCAATATCCCAAAAAGGTATACAAAAAAAAAAAGGTGTTTAAATAAATGTTTAAATATGGATATTGCTGTGTTTGCCCCAAATAGTGGACAATGCTGCATGTATTCGCACGTGCACGGCACGTCGAGCTGGCGGATATATTATATAGTTTATGGGAAACATAATTTTGGAAGGCATAGATACATCAAATCTAGAATTCAGTACATTCTTAATTAGTAATCCTGGGTGACCTCATTCAAAATATATATTTTTTGGATAATGCTGCCTTGGCGTATAATTGTATAATAATTATATAATTTTAATTTTAATACGCGTCAATTCGTTTAATGTTTAATTATTTTATGGATATAGAATGAAATCTGAATATTATTAATAACTCTGGCGAAACAAGGAAGTGAAGAAAATAAATTTAGGTAAAATTAAAAAATAAATTTTATGGAAAACCACTAAGAAATTTTGGAATGTTTCAAAACCGGTTCAACCTGTTCTTCTATATAAATTCTTGTCCTGCTTTTAGATTACTCCAATCTGCAAATATTCAGGGTGCTGCCGGGCCAAATGGTGAGTACCTTTTTCAGCTAATGAGTGCATTCAATTTATGTTCTCATAATGTGTTCCTTTTAGGGATGGGCGTTGAATGGACGGACTAGTTGAAATCAACCGTTGACGTTGCATCGACGCGTCGACCGTTTACGTTTATCGCATGGACTAGTTGAATTCGTAGACGGTGGACAGCGGACGCCGTGGTCGGTGGACGATTCGAGATTAACACATTTCAACTCTAAAGTACACTAACATAGAGTGCAGATCTGTGTACACGAACTATGACTAGAGATTTGAATACATGCGTAGGGCGAGATAGGCTTAATAAGCTATTATCTATTATTTTTTACTCGATTTTTTGTGATGTCACGTGCGACGATTCGGTGAATTCCCAATTTTACGCTGTATAAAATAAAACAATTCTGTTTAATTATTTTATTTTTTATTGAACTAATATTTTACTGCTTACACCTGATATTGTTGTGTACACCTACTTCTTTCTTTATTATATATAGAAAGAAGTATATAAAACAATATGTAAAAGCCTATAATGTGCGTAAACAAATAAATAATAAAATATTTCTTTTTACATATAAGCACAAGTAGCGGTTTTACTTTCCCCGAAACTATATTCCTTCGAACTTCTTTAAATTTAAAAAATTAACGTCATAAAAATAGCCAACGATTGAGCCGTCGAGAAGCGTCGCGTCGAACCGTAGACAGTTGACCATCGTCCCGATGTTTACATAGAACGTCCGCGACGTCCGCGTAACGAAGTTGACGCGTCAACTAGTTGACGAATTCAACTAGTTGATCGTCTCGTCGATGGATGGACGTGGACGGTATCGTTTCGTCGACGGTAAATACGTCGACGACCCATCCCTAGTTCCTTTAGAATGTATTAAAAATAAGTTTAACTTACCTTAGTTATTTTAGATACATGTACTGCGGTTTATTTTTTTAAATTATTTTAAAATAAGTTGACAAGGAAAGAAAAAACTTCCAAACCCCCTCTTGTTCATCTTTCAACCGAGATTTTTCTTTAATGTGTTCGATGAAATAATCCAAGATGATGGTCCCGTTGTTCATACAATGAAAATAAGTATTTCACTATATAATTTAACGTCCTGTTAATTTAATCTAACTAAAATAATCGTAATCTAAATTAAACAAACCAAACCTAATAACCTAACCTAACCAAACCTAAAAACCTAACCTAACCAAATTTAATAACCTAAACAAACCAAACCTAATAACCTAACCTAACCAAACCTAATAACCTAACCAAACCAAACCTAATAACCTAACCTAATCTCATATATTGGCTATGAAATGTCAAAATATGCAGTGCATTTTTCGAAACTTTAAAGTGTAATATCTTATTTAATACTTACTATTTAAACGTAAATTATATTTCATTTTGTTATTAGCACATTCAATAATATAGTGAAATACTCATTTTCGTTGTATATGCAATGGGACAATTGTCTTGGATTTAGCC
>JADDOH010010536.1:0-43407 GCA_016648135.1 Agrypnia vestita
AAAAAAATATTCGTGAGTATGACCAGTAAAGTTTCCTCGAAGCTGGAAAAAAAACTAAATAAAAAACAATGATAAAGAATATGTGATAAATAATAAATATTAGGTCCTTACATATGAAATTGACGTTTAGTATGGGAGGAACATAAAGCCGATTTTTTTTATTATAATATATTTATTTAATCAAAGTATGTACCATTGCTATCTATGCACTTTTGCCATCTCATAGGTAGTTCATCGATCCCTTTACTTAAAAAACCATTCGGACGGGAATCGATAAAATCTTTGAAGGCGGTTTGGACTGCCCCATCGGAGTTGAATTTTTTCCTTTGCAAGAAGTTATCCAAATTTCGAAAAAAATGGTAATCTGTTGGGGCAAGGTCCGGAGAGTACGGTGGATGTCTTAGACATCCCAATTGAAGCTCCTCTAATTTGGTAGCCGTCTGTTGTGCAGTGTGTGGTCTAGCGTTATCATGAAGCAGCAGTGGCCTAGAGCGATTACCCAGCCTCGATTGTTTAGCAGCTAGCTTTTCCATCATGGTTTGCAGTTGCTGACAATAGACATCTGCCGTAATCGTCTGGCCAGATTTAAGGAAGCTGTAGTGAACGACACCAGCACTAGTCCACCAAACGCTCACAAGTAACTTTTTTGGAGTCAATTTTCGCTTGGGGCATGGTTTGGCTGGTTCGGCAGGGTTCAGCCATTGCGATGAGCGCTTCCGATTATCGTACAGGATCCACTTTTCATCACAGGTAATGATTCGATTTAAAATCCCTTCATTATTGTGCCGGTTGAGTAATGCAACGCAGCAGTCAACGCGCGTTTGTTGATTTGCTTCACTCAATTCGTGAGGTACCCACCTTTCAAGCTTTTTCACCTTACCAATTTGCTTCAAGTGGATTAAAACAGTTTTATCACTAACACCGCAGCCTGCAGCTAACTCGGATGTGGTTTGCGATGGATCCGCTTTCCCAATAGCCTTCAATTCTTCATTATCAACTTTGGTCTCCGGCCGTCCACGGGGCTTGTTCTGCAGGTCGAAATTTCCAGAACGAAAACGTTGGAGACCAAAAACGCACTGTGTTTTCTTTTTTGGCACCGTCGCCATACACATCATTAATCCTTCGAGCCGTTTCTGCAGCCTGGTGCTACGGTGGAACTCGTACTCGTAAATAACGCGATATTTCAAGTTTTTCATTTTGTAAACTGAGTGACGCAAAGAAAAAAACAATTGAGGAAAAAACAAATGAATTATAATTTTCAAAACACAAATACATGAGTAAATAGCTGTATAAATTTGGATTTGGAATTCCTAACCAAAGAGAAGATATTTGAGATCAAATTTGCCAGTACGGCAAAACGTGAATTTCATATGTAAGGACCTAATATATACGTGGTTTACAGTTGTACAATTTAGTTTTTTTACAAGTGACATAGTGATAAGAAAAGACATTAATATGTTCGAGTGAATTAACCAGTTTTGTGTTTTAACATATCACGAAAATATCATAAAATATTTGCCCATATGTCACACAATTTAACACACATTATTGCTATCATATATATCGCTGTGATTTGTGAAAAATTTAGTGAACATTTTAATAATTTAATCACAAATCGAGTCTGTGTTTAGTAAGCATTTTCACATATTGATCGTTAAATATTTTATAGATTTGTAATATGAGAAAAACAATCATTTCTAAACCACATTATTCCATCAGTACGCTTATAGGTATATATTTATTACTTCTTCTTCAATCAAAATATATTAATTATATATTTATTACCTGATGAATATGCATATTTTATCACAAAATTCTTTGTAAATGTATAATGTAATGATACTCCTCTACTACACACGAGTTTATAACACTCATGTAGGAGAGAAACATACATTCATAAGTAACTATCACTACCTTGTAAAAAAAAATTATTGTAAAAAAAAAATCAATAAAAAAAAGTTACACGGTTAAATTTCAGCTCTCAAAACTCTCGTACAAGCTGGTACATGATAAGTACTGAGCAAGCTGCTATTCGTTATATATTATATTTTGTTACAAAGTTATGCTGACCATAATTATCAACAGCTTCATAACTGCCAAATCTCCAAGACTGGAAAGTCAAACTTCATAATTATTCATTAATAATAATAATTCATCAGAAGGTGAAATTTCGTTAATTATCTGCGCATATTTTAAATGTATTAAAGTATCATTACTGAGATAATAAAAAGTTCCATTAAATTTAATTTATGAGTAAATTGGTATCAATATATGTAAAAGCTCTTCTTTTTTTATAAGTATATATTTTCTCTCTATGTATATTATGCTTCACTTTAACTAATATGTAACTTATTGTAATTTATATGGCGGGCCATGTCTTGCACTTACAACCTGCTTACGCTGAAATCAACATTAGGTATTATTATTACTATTATTATTATCATTATTATTATTATTATTATTGATATTAGAATAATAAAAATAATAATAATTATTATTATTATTATTACTATTACTAGCTGTAACCCGTAAAAAATGACGAAACATTGGTTCGCGGTCTACGGAGAGGTGGCAGTAGCAACATGTGTAGAGCGGCCGGTTCGGGTTCGCTAGCCATCTCCGGTCGTTTAATTTTAAACCCCATCTCCGGTCTTTAATTTAGACAGACGGACAGATAGTGAAATTATTATTTTTGATTATTATTATTAAAATTGAATAAATATTTCGACCACATTTCCACGGAGAGGAAAACATTTTCACATGTACGCAAACTTAAGTAAATCCAATTTTCGAAACAAACCCTTTGAATATGTTCAATAACTTTGGTTATACCAGAAACAACAAAACTTTATTTATATTTAATCAAAATTCTCCCTTGTTCTTCCCTGTCCTAGTTAAGTAACTTATAAAAAAGAATTTTCAAAGAAAATATATTATCTTAGGATAGGCTATAGAAATAATAAGCCGAAACACAATTTAATTCAAGCAAAAACATATTATATAATTGAATGAAAAAATATTTACAGGAAATTTGAGTTAAGTATTCAATCTCGTTTTCAATAAAACGAAAATTTAATGAATTATGTATAAAAAAATATTTTTCATATTTATTTATATTTCAAAGAACGTCAAACGAAGACGTAAAATATAAAGGCGATCATGATGTAAAAATCTGTGTTAAATCAAGCAGTATGATTATAAGATGAAAGAGCAATCAATCTGGAGATTGGAGCTCTTTATCTTTTTCAATAAAAATGATTTGTAGAAAATTCTAATAACAGCGAAATAAAGAAAAGAAGCCCCATTTACGTCGAGCGTTTTTATCAATATGATTTTTCATTTAATTTTTGCGAATTTAAGATACGATACATCGATTGGTTCTGTGATTAAAATAGGCCAAATAATGACACAACATCGATTTTAGACGGACACATTTTCGGTTAGCAGTTGCATCATCAGTCTTGGAGAGACCACGATCAATCTAGGTGTCGGTAGACTGAAGTATTTAGTGTTAACAATATTTTTTATGTGTGTTCTGAGAACACAATTACTGGATTTCTCCACTGCGGGATTATTATTTAATTAAGATGAATTATGAATGAATGAACAGTTTCACAGAGACGAAGCTTTTTGTGTGATAAACGTGTATGGAAGTCTCTTCGAAAAAATATTTGGCGGCCCATAATTATTTAAACGAAGAAACTGGGTAATCGGCCTTTACAACAAAAATTACTGCATTTTAATTCGGCACATATTCATCCGTATTCTGAACTAAGCAATATTGCTATTTCCTGTATCTTGACAGTTATTTTATAACATTGTGACGCCGTTTTTTGACGTTTTATGTTTGACAGGTTTAAAATTAATAAATTCAATCAATTCGAAAGCTCATTATTCATAATTGTGAATAACTTAAGGTTTTGTTTACGCGTTAGAGCTTTCTGTTTGATTGAATTCATTAATTTCAAACATGTCAAACTTGAAACATCAAAATTGGCGGCAATACAATGTTGAACATAGGTAGGTACCTGTCAAAATTGAGATAAAGATTTGACATCTCAATATTGCTATTTTCAGAATAGCACAGATTGAAAATCTCGTCCAGTGTTATCACGCATCAACGACGTTCTCAAATTAACAAATAATATAACGAGAGAAATTTTACAATTTACAACCGAACTTTAAGTTTTTTTACAATACAAAAGTGTTGTGTGCTGCTTACGAGGAATTCCGATTAATTCCGCATTTTGAATTTAACACGACCACCACCAAACTTATAGTCCTTATTATTGTTATCAGCTCAAACCTGGTATTTCATCGTTGGAGTCCTCCATTAAGTTAGATATTGCACATCACACAATTTACGAACTGCCGATGGTGGATCGAGGCATGGTAACCGCATCCAACAGCTTCTGATCGGTGCCGGTACACAACAGATCCCTGAAGTGCCAATACTAAAAAATCGATCTGTACCTATATATGAGGAGTATAGAAGCAAAAGCAGCAATATCCAAAATGAAGTGTTTCTGAGATAAATATAAAAAACCTGTCACTACTCGAGGAAATTTCTCTAGAATCTACGAAACTTTCATCCTATTGGAAATAAGTTTTTAAAAACAATAATTGCCACCTCAGTTTTCCTTTAAAGTGTATAAACATATATTTAACTTTTATAAATGGATATTGCTATATTTACTACCTAAAAAGTGGACTTGCTATTTGAATAATTGGAAAAAATGTATTTTCTATAATCAGTCCAAAATCGATATCGATTTTTACAATCATTAGTACGAAGCGGTGATTTTGTCGTGCGACACAGCCATGGACGCGATTGGTATTTTCTGTCTTTCATTTTAATAACGATTAGGAAACATGATTTTGGAACGGATACTTCCTATAAAATATCGAATTTAGTACATTATTAATTAGTTTTCCTCGGTGATTGCATTACAAACGATTTTTTATTTTTATTTTTGAGATATTTCTGTCTTTGCTTTTTATACCCCTCACATAATGTTAATTGAAAACTCGATAGTAACCCGTAGACCTCACACCAGATATGAATCAATTAAACCATAAACTAGTGTTGCCAATTTTTGTTCTCCTTCATTAGTGGGATTTTTTTTCTTTAATTTAAGCTTCTAATAAAAATGAATATAATTTTCCTACTCTTCGATTTTCATCGTTGACTTTCTTTTCACGGATTTAATAAGATTACGATCTTAACTAATTGCATCGCTTGTTTTGCGAAGAAAGGCGAAATTTTATTTACGTATCACTTCTCAATGCACTCTCTCGCGGCAATACTGCATCTCGAGAAAATTGTATGTAACCAGATATACAAAGACACAAGACGGCAGTTGCAGGGAAGTTTAAGCTTGAAGTGATCTGCAATTAGTGAGTGCTTTTGCAGAAATGTACGATTTCTTTTATAAGTCATATTCTTGAATGAAAGCAATCAGAGACATTGTGCACAAAATTATTTACTTTTTAATACTCCTAAATGTAAAACGTGAATTAAGATATCAAATTTTATCAATTTTTACTTTTAAAAGTGTTAACAATCATGATTTATGTACTTTAAATTATTTATATTTCTGATACATTGTATTCTGCTTAGATTAAAGATAATAATGTGAAATATTACAGCTTTTTATCATCATAAATATACACCACAGAGCAAACTTCATACACAATTCTGATGTATGCGACATATGTCAGGAGTAAAATAGGATACATGATACTTTTCCGAGGAAAATAAATTTAAACACACTTCAATGGCAACAAAATAAAATACGGAAAAGGTTTTACAACTTTAACTACCTGTCACCGACTGAGAAATTCTACCAAACATCACACCAACTTATGAACACAATAATAATTTAAATTCTATATTTGTATAAGTTAAGTATAAGTATGAGATATACGATTTTAATATGAACACAAAACATGTGAAAAATCTCAACAAAATACAATAATAATAATAATCGAAGTTGCCATACCATACTAATTCGACTAGATGTATAATGAGGTCAGACCCACCGCTTACTCAGAAACTTTTATAAGTAAAAGCTTCTATATCGATACTTCTCATTTGCCGGCTGGTTGGCATTTTTTTTAATGCTAAAAGCAACCGTGCGACCGTTATTTGTAAAACCATCTCCAGCTCCCAGCACGATCTTCGCCTTGACCAATTCCTGCACCCTCTACACACGCGACTACTAACAATACCTAATCAAGTGTACAGTTATCTACTAAGATCGAACGATAATGCACTGACTGTAATCCAATCTAAATAAATAAACAATACAAAACTGATCACGACTTTCTATTGATATCAGCTGTTTTTCATTCTGTATATATTGTACAAAAGTGGGATACTAAATACGATACCATACACATATCTATTTCATTTGTGCCTACTTAAGCCAAATAGTCTAAGTAAAAAAAACACTTAAATAAGTATTTTAGCAAACAAATAAAAAACCATTTAACAAAACTAATATATAAATTTTAAAGAAATTATATTTATTTGTGAAATTATGCTGTACCTCCGAATGTGTGTCTCATAGCTAGTAGCAAAAACTTTACTTGATAATTTCCTACCTTGATAGTGAGTCGAAAGTGTCTAGCGACCATGGTCAAATATCAGTAGTTATGGAATTATGCTATATCAACGTTTGCATTTTTTTTCAAATATCTTATTTATTTTTAGCAGAAAGTTGTTGAACTATCTCTACAGTAACTTATAAATATTATGAAAAATTCATGCGATGTAATACAAGAAAAATAAAATTAAGAAAAAAACCTTGCGTTAATTGAAAAAAAAAAAGATTTTTGTAAGGTTTTTATGGCAGGAATCCACTTGTAAAGTTTTTGCTGCTAGTTATAAGACACCCTATATACATGGGTCGTGTAATCGGGTCTCAGTCTTCAAAACTCTCTATCGATCGTAGAAAATTCTGGGTAATGATTTCGATTTACAGACAGATTTAAATCATATTATGCCATCAATAATTAATCGTTTTTTCATCAATTCGCCTTGATCGATCTTTAGAGACCTATTTCGAGATAAAAGTTTCTCAGTCGCCGGGCGCAACCCGCAAGAGTATTTTGAGCACAGAAGCTGCCATTAATGATTAAATAATTTAACCAACTAAATTATAAAACGACTGGACGGAAAACAACTTCTAAAACATGTCAACAGAACATGATTTAAAATACTCGTAGTTTAACACACTTGCACTTCGCAACTTTGTTCATTGCATTAACGAAACTGACAGCGTATGCGACCAACAAATTATTAATGTAACTAGTTTTACAAGTTTGTTCCCTCGTGTACAAACATGCATGTACAATGTATAACCCGGAAATCACTAATGTTATTATATTTTTGCTTTGTTATTACGAGTTTAGTCACATCGTAGTTACGTTTTTTAAAATCTTATTTCGCTTAATTAAATATTATTAAATCTGTGATCTGTGTTCAAAAAATATGGATGCTTTCGTTGGAAAAATAATTTATTCACACACGCTATACTTACTCTAATTCCTTCAAAGTATTACCAAGGTAATAATAAGGGTAATAATACTTTCACTGAGCCGTCGTGGACCGATTTATTCGAATCAGATCCCTTTCAGCGGCATTTTTGATTTGAAGAATAGCCAAAAAATATATAAAGCTATGTCGGGAGAGTGGGGAGCTGACAAACCTGGGGTATGTTGTGTTTAGTCAAGAAAGCCTGATTCTGATGCTAAAAGTGCATTATTCTGATAGAACCGCTCCATTGTGTTCGCTTCGGCACAAATTTTGCAGACACCCTCTTCAATCTTCGATCAAAAATTAAATTACCGATCCAATGCTTACACCCACCTTGTTTCTCGTTTTCGGACTGTGACACGATTCTGCATGACCAAAGTCTGCACTTGATCAATCGCACAGTTTCAGCTTGTTGAGGGCTTAACACTGTTCACTGTGTGTGATGTGCGGTCATCTTTGAAGCGGTCGTACCACTACCTTATCCGTGAGATGCCCGTAGCATCATCCCCGACAGCCTGTTGGATCTTGCAAATGCCACTTGGGTATCGCCAAGCTTTTGGCAAAATTTAATGCAACATCACCGCTCAGGTCGTTTGGTCATTTCACAACAATTAACATTCCGACGTGCACTTACTATACACTTCTTCACTCAGAGACTGACGCTTTCTGTGAGCGGGAATTCAAGGAAAAAATTGCATATTTCCACCAAAGGACACCTCACGTGCTTAAAAATTCGTAAAATAGATACATTTTTCAGTAAAAAAATACATTGTACGTCTTAAACACCATCTCTGCCTATAAAGTTTTTCTGATTCGGCCTGTTCCATCGCGAGTACAGATTTTGTATTTTTTTTTTATCTTTTCAAACTTTAGCTGAATTTTATTTTATGTTCAGATGCCGTTCTTTCATTTTATGTAAAATCGTGAATTTTATACATTTATTTTATTTTAGTCGTGGTGTATCATTATTCTGTAAAATACTGCTGATTTTTAAGGCGTTTTTAAACATTGTTTTTACCATCATTTTACTTGAAATCCTTCCAAAAAATATACTCAATATTTAAATTGTACTGTCAACTTGCGAGAGTACCTACCTTTAGAAAAAATATATAAATATAATAAATAGCTATAAATATTCCAGACGTAAATAAACCAGTGTAATGTAATGTCATATTTACATGCTTCCTTTGAATAAGTCAAGAGAAAAAACACAAACAGTTGAGCTCATTACATGACATTCTTCTTAAATCATTTGGAGCGATTTATTTTATTTATCTAAATTTATTAGAATTATTCATGAATGAAAATTAAAAGACTTTTTCCATCCGTATAAAAATTAATGCCTTTTTGTTGAGAGTCAGAACGCCTTAAGGAATGATTTCTTAGTGAAAAAGACTGAATAAATAAGTTAAAATCAAATATGTTAACAGACTTTTCAGTCGTATCCACAAACTTTAGCAGGCCCTTTTACGGCTTTTACGGAATCCGTAAAAATAACAAAGACTTCGATTGAAGTTAAGAAAATACTTTTCTGTTTTAAGCGCTTTTCGAAATCTTATACTTTCTTCTACCTTTTTTAAAGTACTAAATAAAAGACTTTAAATAGTTAATCATTTATCTCCTTATTTTTTTTCCGCACATTTTTCCATTGCTTATTAATATGGTAATTAATATTATTTATCTCATCATTTTTTATTTGAAAAGCGTACAGCTTATCTAATATAATCAAAAAATTTACCAATCACACATTTAATGTAAGGTGTTTTGGACTGATTATATAATTTAATTATGGTATGTAAAGGAAGAGTAAATTAAAAAATAAAGTGATAGTGTAAAAAAAGATTAAAAAGTGAAAACACGTTTTTTCCTGAAAATTATAAAACTGGCAAAAGGAAATATTATGAATACCGTATGCTTTTCAAATTTTTTCACTTTTTTTGATATTACAATATAATAAAACATTTAAAATTTTACTTTTATTTTGTAAGTCACATGATGGCAGTTCAAAAAAAAACTGTTCTCAAATAAATCTGTAGCACAATTAATTTTACGTATAAATTGTTTAAATTATATATAAGGATACCTATATTTGACGGCAGTTGATTAGCGCAGTGGTATGCCACTGGCTTTCCACACCGAGGATTCCGGGTTCGATTCCCGGTGAGGTCACAATTTAATGTATGTGATTTTCCTTAGCCTGGCTGTTTTATGATGTATTTCGCTTCTGTAATTGAGCCGTTTGGCCTGTTGAAGCGTAAAAAAAAGAAAAAAGGAACTAGAGTGTATGTGGATGTTTTTCTTGGTTTTATTCCTTTTTACGTGAAGATCACAACCAGCCTAATTTGGATGCTAACTTTGAATGAAAGAGACTCATCCAAAATCAGCAGAGAACCTTACAAATGGATTGCATGAATTAAAAATCTTCTCTAGCAATTAAAAATATTTCAACCAACGACCTCAATGTTTTATTGGCTTTTTTTTTTAAATCCTAATATCCAACGAAAATTATCAAGCGACAGAATCCCAGCATTTATTCAACTCGCAAGAGGTTTACACAAATCGTATAAAATAAGAAAATAAACCACCAAATACCCACTGAGATGAAGCTATTTGAATAGGAAACGTGTATGGAAGTCGTTATAGGATGACCATAGAGCTTGAGACCTGTATGAGCTGGCTTAAGTGATCACTTTACGATATAAACCAAAATCTTTTCGTTATAAATCGTTTAACTGTTCGTAAATTGACATCAATTAAACTGTTCCATGAACATTACTGCACCTAAATATAATATATTGCATTGAATAAAAAAAAATTGTGCAGAAGTTTGCCGGACTACGGATTTTATTATGGACTATCGCTGTTGACTACATTATTTCCCACTTATTATTTTTTTAGCATTTAAAACTGTTATTTCCAGCATACTTTATTTCTTCATTTTCCTTTTTGTTGTTCTAAAAGATGCAGATAAAGAATCAACGTGAATTTAATTACATTTGGAGATCAGCGCGGGTAAGTTTTGGTTAATGGCTGTGTTCACATTTCATTGAATGTTTTCGGGGTTATGTAATGAAACCGAAGCGATTACCCGCAATCCAGCTATATCGTATGGCCAAACGCATATTGTATGTATCAACCGAGAATACCGTGTAGTGATGAGCAACACTGATATTTTTTGGAGTCGATTGTAACGATGATTGGTAACCGACTATTCATTATTCGAACAAACCTTATCTCCAACAGTTAAATCTCAATAAAATTTAATGGTTTAGATTATCACTTATACCATGTCGATGACTTTTAAACACATAGCTCATAGAGCAAATTGCTAAAGGCGCTAGCCGTAACGTTAGTTAGACCTATAATTAATATAAATTAACTTTGTTTAAACCACTTATTTATAAAAACCACTTATTTATAAATATACATAAAAATAAATATTATTTTTGTTTTCCTGATGAAGAAGCCATTGGCTTTGAAACATGTTGATTTTTTTCAATAAATAAGTGGTTTAAACAAAGTTAATTTATATTAATTATAATTATGTTACCACAAAATAAATTTGCTACATTTGAAGAAGAAGTTAGTTAGACCTCTTTCCATTTAAGAAAAACAATCGAATTAGTATGTGTAAGCCGTGCGTACGGTGCACATTGTATCGTTGTGTTGATATTTAGGGGTATAAATACCAACACAACGATACAATATGCGGCATACACATAGTAAATTGTTTGTCTTTCTTAAATAAAAGAGATACACCATACTTAATTCAACTTCTGACCGTCATGTCATCTGGAAGTTATCTGAATTTTCTAAATATGCAACGATTTTTAATCTGTAATAGGCGACTTTTTAGGTTGTAGGTTGTTTTGAGTTGTACCTTAAGCTCAAAAGAAAATGAGTTACCGGTATTTAGAAAATTCTCATCAAGAAAAGATTTTGCCGGATGTCAAGTTTGTTTACCCTTTTAAGTTATATCTTATTAATACTACGAGAAGTTTGTTCCACGTGAACTTATTTCCACCCTTCAGTATTGATCCCTCAGTCAATCAATCTTCTCCAGAATGAGTTCACCCTTCTTAGCTGTTCTCAGAAAATCAGTGATATTTAATAAGATAATTAAGATCTAAGAATTTGAATTTTTGTATTGGAGTATGGAGGTAATCGATAGTTTTTTTTAACTCCCTTTCTTTTAACTCGTAGCGTTTGCTTGTCTGCTTGTCTGCCGAAAAAACTTTGGATCGATTTTTAACCCCATTTCCGTGATCCAATCGAACTGAAACTTTGCAGGCAGACTCGTGGCGATGATAAAAATGATCTTACAAATTTTCGTTTAAAAAAATTAAAAATTATAGTATAATTTTGGATTTTAGAACATTTAATGTATCACAGCCCAAATTCCCTGCTTTGAACATTTAATACAAATCGTTGCAATAGATAGAGAAGCAATCGTCATCATCAATGTTTTCTGGAACCTTATCTTCTACACATATTTTTAGTCAGTCTTTTTTTAATTTAGATTTTGCTTTTCTATTACCTTAGAAATAGCTTCGGTCAATAAATTTTCGCTATAATTTTTCTATTTTCCACAATCTTGTTCTCTTTTGTATACGCAAGGCATGATATAAATGTTAACATTCCGGATACTAATAATTGAAATACTAAACAATAGGTATCTTTCACTTATGACGCATCATGGTTTAAAACCTATCTAAACTAGGTGCTCAGGGTGCTGTTTTCAGGACTACAATAACAGACCATTTTGCTACCTTGTTGAAATATTTTACACTTTTAGTCATACCGCTTCAGTAGTGCCTAAACGTTACACACTCGTTTTTTTAAATGGATTAAAAGCTGGTATGACCCTTGTGCGTAATGGCGACGTATAAAGAATGAAACAGCAATCTGGCCCCGCCCCCCTGCCCCCGGGCTAATTGGATACGGCCGGGCAGCGCGGCTGCCTGCCCCCCTACCACATAAATGATAACAGTCCATTAGCAATTCCACAGATCCACATTAAAACATCCGCGTGGTTTCCGCCCGCGAAGCCTGCTGCCAGTCTGCCTCGTATTAGTTTCACCTTTTGGTATCGTAATGAGAACATGGCAAACAAAAGCGTGTTGAAATATCTCCACTCTTTTTAATTTGCTACATTTAAAATTTCCGCGCTCGTGACCGCACATATTAAATTCATTAATATATGCGTTTGGTGAGTTTTAGCAAAAAATCGTAATATCTAATGAATTAGTAATCAGTACAATAAGTTAATTTTTTTAATATTTCTTATTTATAATTTGGTCATACAACAGGAAGAAATTAATACGTTTTAGGAAAAGAATACAAAAGAGTATAAAATATATAATATATTGTAGGACAACACAAATAAGACAATGAAAATAAGGAGTTAAACTAAAAGTAAACAGTTATAATTAGTATTATGTATAATGTATTTAATGCACATTGTCAGGGAGGGCGACGTATCTGCATCACCATACGATGAAACTCTTCATATTTGTTATTAAAAAAATCTCTTGAATTTAAAAGGTTCTTATAGTCTGAGCATAATATCTGTGGGATGGAAGAGGATTTCGTATTGTTTGTTTGATAGTGTAAAAGTGTTTACTGATTGATCTAGTTGAGAAAATCCAAAGATTTCACTCACAAAACTTACTGAAAAAAGAGGCAAAATGCTCCGCATGTACTAGAGCGCCAAGATCAGAAGCTGATGCATCTATGTGAGTGCCCCTTATGAAGTCGAATCACTAGTGATGGGCCGAGTCGTATTTTTTCTAACTCGAGTAACTCGACTTGAAATGATGGCTGAGTCGCAATTCGAGTTAATTTGACTCGGTCTTTGAACGATGCCACTTCAGCTTGGGATAGCTCGAGTCGCCATTCGGTTGGCCTCGGCTCGGCGGCTCGGCTGCTCTCGGGAACGAGTCGTATGATACTTCGCTTTCCCAGAATCATCCGACGACAGCCGAGAACAACCCGAGCCAGCTCGAATGAACTATCTCACTCAGTGAGTACAGTTTGTTTACGTTTTACGTCTTATAATTTTCTAGTGACCATGACCGTTATAAATGATTTGCGTAATTATTAATGACCCGCGTTTGATTTTCCGTGAATATAATAATAGTGATACATATTTGCAGTATATGTGTTTTTCCATTAGAAAAAAAACGTCGCATGAGAGTTTTTTCCAAAAATAGTAATGATAACAGAATCAAGTACAAATTATGTGTTTATAATTAAAAGGACATAGGTAACACCTCCTCATTGGTAAATCACTTGAAGAAAATACATATTTTTGAGTACAGTGAAGCAATTGGGCAACCGCAAGGTTTACCTAGTCACGAAAATAGCACTAGAAATGAGAAAAGACACGAAGAGGGTTCAGGCAATTTGTGATTGAGTAGTAGGCCAGTTCTATGCCATCCGTACATATGACGCTGTCTGAAATACCTACAATAAAATTCAATGAAACAACACTGAAGCGTCCAAGACAAATGCGTTTAATTGCCCCTACTAAAATTAACCAACGAATATACTATACGAAGGACGTATCCATATTATGTCGTTCATACGTACCAATCTGGTAGTCTCAACTTTCCAATAGATACCAAGTTCGAATGTTCTGGCTTGGTTCAAGTCAACTCGTCAACTGAGTTGAAAGGAAAAGCGATTCGAGCTAACTCGCTGCCAGTGTAACTCGAGTTATAACTGATTTAGTGAGATCGAGATGCATTTCCGACAACTCGAGTTAATTCGCTGACTCGAGCCATGTGAGAATATTTGAATGATACGACCCGGACAGCGCAGACGGGTGCGTCGGAACACTTCGTCTTCCGACGCGCCCATCTGCGACCTGTTCCGACGACAGCCGAGCCAAGCCGAGCGACGCGGACCGCGTCGTCTGCGGTCGTATCGTTCAAATATTCTCACGTGGCTCGAGATAGAGAGTTGACTCGAGCTGCCGGAAACACAACTAGAGTCGACTCGCTGGCAGTATAAATTGAGTTACTCGTGTAAATTAACTCGAGTCGCCCATCGCAACAAAAAACACAAAAGGCGGAGTTCATTCCAAGTGCAACAGGTACACAGTCTGAAGAGAAATTCCCTCTATGAAGCAGCTCCCAGCGCGACACCCACGTCCTGGCGAACTCCCGGAAGAGTTAGAGATTCTTATCATTCTTGATGAGGTCACAGTCTGTACGGACCTGTGCCTCACTCCATCCAGTTCTTCAATCATAACGTCTCTCGCGTCTTTCATAATTACACTTGCCCAGACGATGTGCTCCAGGGTAATGCGGCGAGTCCCAAGTCAGTCCAGTCTCAAACATTAATATGCCGCTGTTTTGTGGGATTTCAGGATTCGCAGCTCTAAGTAGACATACTGGCAGAACGGATGCGATGGGAAGGCGGACCAGCAAGATTTATATTGAGTGAGAAAATATTTCCGATGATCGCCTTCACTCGACTAGAAGGAAAATAAATTTACCGTTAAGGAAATATTTCAGTAAATGTATGTAGAATAAATCCCGGCGTACGCTATGGTCGGCAGACATGTCAATTAATAAATGTCTAGTTCCAGAAAGCAGTGTAGTGTTGCTGTTCTGTTGACTTGAAACAAGCTCCCGCTCAAAGTTGCATCAAATTACTATTGAATCCAAAGCAATATTTGAGCAATGTTTTTTTGATTCGTGTCTCTGAGCTTTTATTATTAGTGTTTTATAATGTCACGGATTTGCGGTGATAGAAGACAAATGAAACACTTGAAATTGATTATAGTTTTATTTTAAGCACAAAAGTCAATGGACATAAATTTAACTGGAGAACTGTTTTTCCTCTAACGTCATTAGTTTAATCTCTACTGCGATTTATATCTGCCGGCAGTGGTTTTCCGGACTGGCGAGTCCGCTGTTCGTTTGTGTTGTAAAATTTTCTTTTAATTTTTCCCTCAGGAAGTGACTCTTGTACTTTATTTAACAGACTCTACGGTGCAATTTTGGACTCATTTTCATTTCGTATACTTTTGTCTTCACCTCATTTTCACTTCACTTCATATTCTTTAGTTTTATTTATATTTCCTCACATATATGTATATCATATCTCATTTTTTTCTTGTATTATGTGATTTGTGTGGACGCCTACCCGCGCCGCTTGCACTCATATGAGCTTAAGTAACGTGGGGAAGATGACCGCTTTGGCATTAAATTAATGCCGAACTGGATGGCAATGGTGCAGGGTCGACATGAGAACTCAAAAAACGGCCCAGGGTATGCGATGGGTCCTTCTTCACCGTTCTTTAATTGTAGTAATTAAGATTTATTTTCCTTCGTTTTTTTTCTCCTTATATTTTGTGTGTGCTTTTTATTTTGTATTTTATAATTTTTCATAAAAGTATTTACCGCCTACTTTTACGCAACGATGCCCGGACAAAGTAAATGTTTTTGTTGCCTTGCCTTCCCGCACTGAGTTAATCGAGCAGTGCGGAGCAGCACAATCTTGCATTGTAGTATAATAAGAAATCAATCAGTCAACCAGGCGACGAATGAGAAGAACCCATTGACCGACGAGAGCTTTTTCTCATAAAACGATCCTGAGTAAGAGGCGGATCCCATTCACTATTCTTTAATTCAAACTAATTTCGCACCAATCGCCAGTCTGTGGAGCACTTTATACTCGGCTTTTAGAATATTCGCAACGCCCGGTAGGTACCCTCTTAATTTACTTCGCTGGTCATCATAACGCGCACGGGGTTGCCGTTAGTTTCACTTCTACGGTCTTACTTCGCTGTCGTCCCTTTATATACATTTTAGGGTTTCCAGCTGTTTCGCGATCATTTTAGAACCTTCTAGTAATTTCCAATTACTATAAAACGACCAGAGTGCTGAGAAATCCTAGATTAGGTATGTGTTCTGTTTCTACAGTCTAGTGACAGAATTATAAATATTTAGTTTCATATCAAAATTCATTTTAATGTAATACGTATAATAACGTGAAAAATTTAATGAATTTTTGCACTTCGAAAATATGACAAATGAAATTGAGATATACGACTTTAAATAAATTGGTTATCAAAGGGCTAGTTAAGTATTCAGTATTCGTGTTCAGGGTGGACGGACCATCTGTTTTCCAGAGTAAATTTACTTTGATGGCTTTAGAACGGCGTTCACTGTAATTTCACGTTTTGTAAATGATATTGAAATGTACATAGACACGCGTAATTGGCTTCCCTACGTGCTATTAATCTACACCGGGTAGTAAAAGTAATGTGGATAAAAGAAGAAACGAACTATTTAAAGTATCTTAAATGTAGTTTGACCTTGGTATCCCAGTTAAAAGCAGAAAAATATTTAAGGTGTAAAAATAAAGTTTTTACGAAGTCTAAATAAGTTATGCGTAACAGTATTTACGAATGCATATATCTCAATTAAGATAAATCATAGAAGTCTCACAGAGACAAAGCTATGAATATGAGAAACGTTTTTTTTAGAAAAAAAATTTATGCGATGGTCCAGGGCTTACAACCTGTATGAGTTGGCTTAAGTGATCTATCTACACAATGCAACGTTCACCAATTCCATAGCGAGGACATCCGCCCATTATCTAATTTTCTAAGTTCTATATATGTTAAAATTTTAGAATCTTTCGTTTGTTTGAATGGTTTGTGTTAGAGACATCTGTAATTTTTCTCATGAAGTATACATGGATTTTAGCAGCTAGCAATGCTAACTCTATATTTTTTGAACATACCTGAATATAAAAATATTGTTAATGCTTATCTAATTTATGTGTAAATACGTCGTGATCATACCTTTGTGAATAAGGATCGTAAGAAAACGTTTAACTACTATGAAAATAACTTTAATACTCAAAGAAGTATCATTATAATATCAAAAAAGTAACCCATAAAAACCAAGTTTTTACTATACTCTCTTTCTTTGTAAAATATAATAATAATTAAAGACGAATTGGAATATATAACATAATACTTAACTTACAGATATTTAATATATTTCTAAAATGTCAGATGTTTTGAGATGTCAAGATTTTGATAGATTCAATTATCATCAATATCGTACCTTATGAATTTCCAGCGTCAAATGATTTAGTCAGAATCAGATTTGAGTAATGTAGAATTCTTCAAAACTAAGCAGAAATCTAAAAGAAATAAATTATTATTTGATTTTTTCCCAAAAAAACCCAATTTTGCTGTCATCTGTGAACCAATTGTTTTGTAAATTTTCGAAATTCGTAGTGATGTACCTATTATACCGACGGAGTAATTCAAATTTAGAAAATATTCCGCGACGTTATCGGGCCGCCGCGCCGTTGCTAATCAAACTTTTCTAATGATTCCAATTTGAAAAAATCAATAAAATATCTAAAAATCCGAAATTATACTATAATTATTTATTTTTTTTAACGAAAATTTGATAGATCTTCTTGATCGTCGCCACGAGTCTGCTTGCCAAGTTTCAGCTCGATTGGATCACGGGAAAAGGGTCAAAAATCGATCCAAAGTTTTTATTGACGGCAAGCAAGCAGACGCCACGAGTAAATATAAAGGGAGTAAAAATAGGTATCTCACAAAAATTTAAATAAATTATTTTTCAAATTTTCGCAAGGCTTTGATAATGACTTAATGAGTTGAAGCGAATGATTTTTTAATATTCAGTAACAGTTACTTAAGTAAATGTCCAACTTTAAGAGGAGATAAGTCGGAAATTAAAAAAAATGCTATCTTTGAAGTCGCACATCTCAATAACTATTGGAATTCGAACATAGTTGCTTGAACATTTCCGACTAGTAATTTAAGAGATCTACACGTAAAGTTATCTACACATCTAGAAAAAAATTGAGTATTTGGTAAAGTTATCTACCCGCGTCATAAATCTTGAAGCAGTCTAAACTAAACAGTGGACTAAAATCCCCGTATGCATTAGCATCTTACTTTGATGTAAATTATACATATAATATATATCTTATTTTCTGAGTCATTCTACTGATATATAAATTTTTTTCTGAAAAACCATAATGTGATTTCATCTAAAAACTAAAATTGCTAAAAAATGTCAAACTTTTTCAATCATACTCGTCTACCAAGGTAAATATCGAGCCCCTAATCTTAAGCAAGCGTCTTATCGATCAGAAGTTGAATTTAAGTTCGAAGTTAAGCTCGCCGCGCTCAGGAAAAGGCCAATTACAATTAGAAAGATGGCAATCCTGGATGTCAATACTTCACAGATTAATGAATCGAGAGCTACAAAACCCTTGGTGCATTCTAAGTGCATTCTGTTAAACAAAACGTTATAAAAACACACCGAGATAATTGAGTTGGTGCACTTGTCCGAGGAATGAGATAAATTCCATAGTAATAATTCTCATTACCAGGTACATGTGTTGAGATTTTGATCTAGATAGAGACGATCTAGATTTAATCCATTCTAAATAGTCCAGAAAAAAAAATTGTCGCTTGACCATTTCGGGAGAAAATCATATTCAGTAGGTGCATTCCCTTGTATATATTTTGGGAGTTTAAAACTATTTCTATTTAAATGTTATTGTTTTCGGTTTAAAAATTGTAGACATTTTTTTAAAATACAGTAATTACCTCGTATATATAAAATCACAGAAAAATTACCTACATAAATTGAATTTTTTTCATTCGCATTCAATAATTCAATAATCTTGGCTGCAAAAAGTACACGAATAAAATCGTATTAGACTATAATTTATAGATCAAAAAGTATTTAATATAATATAGTTTATTTGAGAAACCAGTGCTGAATAATTCAAGAAAATTGCCGCAAACGTGAAAAGCGGCGTGAGGCCTAAAACTGGCCTAATATTTAAACCATCTGGTTTAAAAATTAAAAAATAATGTTTTTTAATTCAATATAGCTACATTGAAGTTTTAAACTAAATTATTTAAATCTTACGAAATCTTGGTAGCTGCAGAGTGCAATAACTCATTGCCACACATTATACAGTGACACAAGAGCTCTTAATTATTTCTAAATTATACAAAGCTCGTTATTGTACCTTTTTCCCCTTCTGCATAAAAGGCGTTACCATCGTCATCGCTTTAGCTTTTTCTTTTTTAATGGTTTTCAATGGTTTTTTTTAAGTTTTAAGGATATTGGGTAGGAGTAAGATTATCCGAATGCTGTTTTGCAATTTGAATTTATCGTTTCAACACACAAAAATGATGCAAGACTTCGAAGAAATATTAGAGTTTAAGGCAAAATTGCCTTAATTATTTCTACAAATCTGATAATAAACAAAAAATATGTGTATTTATAGCGTAAATAATTCATGGCCTTATAAAATTTGGTGCGAAAATGTAACACACATTTTCCTTGCATAACCTGGTGGCTAGCTGACTTGTGGAGGCAAGAGAACGTATGAATAGCATATTGCCGAGAACGTATGAATAGCATATTGCCGACAACGTATGAATAGCATATTGTCGGCGATAAACAATGATAGACGTATTCTCTAATCGCTTCGTTTTTATGCGAAATATACCACCACTAGAATCATAAAAACTATTTATTCTGAAAACAAGTTTATTTCACATGAACTACTGCTAGGGAGACTCTAGACGATCCAACTGAAGAACTGAATGTGGTGAATATTAATGGAGATTAAAGAAAATTAAGGTTTTCCTCGCATTAAAAAGCAATTCGTTCAGTCCAGGTTCGCCGAACGAATACAAAAAACTGATGCTAATTTTTATTTAACTTTTAATAGTTACAGTGACGTTAACTCTACACGTAAGAGTAAAACATTAAGAGTAATATTTACGCCTTTTTAGCTGTAGTTATATAGTAATATACAAACAAATAAATTAAATGGTAACAAATAAATTAATATTAAATCAAAGAAACACAAAGGAGACAAAAGAATATGCTCGGTCAATGGTCTGTTTCCCACGAGAGTGGTGGTCAATATTATGTCAACAGTTTTGCCTTGAAATAAGGTTTTGATAACACCATTTAAAAAATAGTTTTGGCTCTTAATATAAATAATTAGCGCGGGGTACGCGCCTGATGTGATTCTCAGATGGGTGTGTTTATATAGACATTTATAATAGTACGATAAGCGAGTAGCTTATTTCTGAAATGTGGCATTTACATGGGATTACAAAAAATAAATTTTTCGCCAACGATTCTCACGAGAACAAAATCCTTATCTCGGAGATCGAAGTCAAAAATTTTCTCCGTGGACATGAAGCATAAGCACAGAATAGAAGCAGAAAAGACGAACACGAATACTTTAAGACTTAATAGATTAATTGTGATTCTTGTTTTTCAGAAGTAATTAAGCTACGACAATATAAAAAACAAAGTAATTCAAATTCACTCACGAAAATTATTTTTGTTGCAGCAAAATTTGTTGTCTAAATGGCAGATAATTCTTTTGTGAATGGATCCAATAATCATCCATCCAACTAATCCACTAAACTGTCCCGATTACGTATTCATTTGCAATGGATCCTGTGGCTTGTGTTTGAAAATATTTTTTATCAATCCAACCGGTAAAAGCAATGCTGCGCCAGTTAATTAAGTGCATTTCATCGATAGAGCACAGCGCATCGGATGTTTTAGTGACAGATAATAGAGTTCAGTCAGTCCGATTCAGATTTCCGTTTCGATTTACTAATTTTCCCATTTCCCAACTACAGCGGTTAATCGACGAAATGACATTTTGTTATTTGGGCGATGGAATATATTTCAGGGATGTGTTCGCCACTTTTAATTAAATATTATATTACGTTTATAATTTTCATGGCGCTTAATAAAACTTGAGATGACCCTGTTAGTTAGGAGGTCCTCGTCAAATGACGGTGATTTCTAGAGATGTTTTCTGTATTATGAAAAATATTATACAGTCGTAAAATAGTTGACGCGAGTTGAATTTTATTATTATATATTATAGTTCATTTCAATCTCCTGGTCGCGGCTACCAACTGTGATGACCCAGCTAGATAGGGGGTATCGTCATCAAACAGTGTGGTTTTGTTAAATATAGAAATATCTCCTGGTCCGTCACCAGAGTGAGATTTAATGACCCTATATGGGGTCCTATCAAGTAAAGAAGTTGTTTAGTAGCAAAAACATATTTGCAGGCGTACATATCTATCGCAAAACGGGATCTAGTATTTTATAATTCCATGGTTAAATCTTTTGGTCGAGGATAACGATGTAAGACCCAATGTGGGTCCTATTAAATAACAGATATGAAGCAGCAAAAACATCGCGAAGTTAATTCTCGTATCATTTTATTTCATTTATTGCGTGGTTAAACAGTCATTTTCTTATACGAAATTAAGAATAATAATTTCCTGCGCGCGTGAAGTACCGATTGCTGAGGGCCAGGGATCTGAACTATTTCCGACGTTATACCTTAGGTTCACTGTCATTTAAATGGGAGGAATACATATAATATCAAACAGAAATTAACAATAATAGACATATTTATAAATTTCAATAATTCTCTGGTGACTTCAAACCACCGAACGTAGAGCTGTTCACATAGAAAATAGAGGGAAAAGAGTATATATTAATAATTCCTAACTACTGAAATTGCAAAATTGAAGCGACTTCTCCAAAATGGTTCGATGAGAAAAGTATCTCGGGGAACATCAGTTCGCGGAGGATAATTAAAGCATCCCGTGATTCTACATTTATTGAAGATAGACTTCTTCTTCTTTTATTGGTATTCCCCAGGCATAAAGCCCAGGGGGAGTTAGAGCCCCTAGCCCGCTCAGTCTCCGATGGCTTTCTACCTTTTTAACCAAAGCCTCTCGTTCCCTCATGGAACTTATTTGCATCCCGTGATACTTTCCCTCTTCAAAATGAAGACCAGTGAACGCCTCTCCCGCGGCAACAGTGAGATACACTTCTTTCTGTTACACACATCCACGAAAATGTTGAGTCTTTCTTTTAGACTTGTTGCTGGATCAGTACTTCTTTTGTACTATTTGAAGATAATGTTTGGCCTTTCTTTTAGGCAACGACGGAGTGTATTGAAATATTGTACAACCTCACGTGTTACGAGAAGGGCGCGCCATGGTACTTGAATTTCCTGTACGTGAATTTATAATATACTTTCTAATCCTGTCTGCCGAAATGAGAGTATTATCTTCCAAAGGTTCACTACATTCATACATGAAAATCCACCTAGAGAAGGCGGGCATCACGGCGTTGGTCTCCGCCGTCTGGCAGGGTGACTTCGTAACTGATCGGATTGTAACCACACCGGTCTACAAGGGGAATTCTACCTTTAAAGACAATCCACAGGGGCTTGCGCCGGTTTCCAGGCACACTTCCCGCGTTGCTAACTACTCTTTCACCCTCCCGATAGCGCAATCCAGATACTCCCCGTTCTCTAACCGGATCTCCCCATTTTTTCCATACTATTTTACGGAAATTCCATATAAACCCGATTATACAGCGAGATTAATTATAACAACATAACCGAGAAAAGTTACTAATGTATTTCAATTAATTACGTGAATCTATACAAAACGAGATTACTAGTGCGGCGATTTGCTTTTCATTGCAATCTATAATATATTACGACACCGGTGGTTAGTATAAATAAACCTCATAAATCCCGATAAATCCTCCGCGAAAGCGATATACAAGGTTGAATCAATAATATACAAATAATAACTGAGTAAATAATCAAGAAAAATTAGTAAAAGTCTTAACTTTCGTTGTCTTGCGAGTCTGGATATTCCTTCCTTGTTTTATTCCTTTTGCTCCTTCCTTCGAGTAGACAATATTAATTCCTCATTATTGGTCGCTACTGGGTCAATGTTGGCCTCGGTCTATCCGAATTTCAGTCGATAATCCCTGAAAAATACTAAAAGCCATTGCGAACTAGTCGCCCCTATACGTCGTGGTCCGTAGCGGAAGACAAAACCGTTTATTATCGCAATTACTTTTATCACCATCCAGTTGCAAAAAAGCCATACATTTTGAATGAATTTCACTAAATATTTCGATAGTAAACTACAAAAAAAGGTAACCATAAAATTCAATAGAATATTCTACCTGATTCCTTCCAAAATAAACTGAAGTAACGAATGAATAATAAATCTCGACTCCAAATTACGATACTCGAATATTGCAATTTTATTGTAATTATTACGTAAATCTTATAAGAACGTGATTTTGATCCAACATCCAAAGACGCTCGGCCCATACCACGTCGCATAATAAACCATTTTTATATTAAACTTATCGATTACATTAGATACATATCACAAATAAATAATTAATAGCGAAATAAAGATTCTAGTTTCCGTCCAATTTCAAGACTCGCAACCAGCCTTAAATAAATACAAATAAGTTACGATTTCTAATATTTGTTCAACGTGAAACATTACGAAACTATAGGAGGCGAACATAAATAATATAAATAAATTAAAATTCTTATCTTTTTTTATTTTATTATTACTTTTTTTTTTATATATATACAAATAAGATATATATTTATAGATATTTATATATATATCTAATATCTATATAAATAATTAATAGTGAAATAAAGATTCTAGTTTCCGTCCAATTTCAAGACTCGCGACCAGCCTCAAATAAATACAAATAAGTTCTAATATTTGTTCAATGTGAAACATTAGGAGGCGAAAATAAATAATATAAATAAATTAAAATTCTTATCTTTTTTTTTCTTTTTTTATTTCTTTTTTTTTATTTATTAGAGACACTAACGGGATAATAGGTACATGATACTCAGATAATAAACATTATAGTGAAGACTATGCCCATTATCCCAATTACAAGTGTCTTCGGCACGCTCTAGTAACATGCAATTAATTATATTATACAGGGTTATTTGTAAAACATTAATAACCTCGCAGGACTATATTCCTGCCTTGATTATGAGTCGAAAATGTTCAAGCTATTATGACCTAATATCAATAGTTATGGAAATATGCGACATCAAAGTTTGCATTTTTTTTCAATATTTCTGACTTAGTTTTTGTAAAACGTTGGACTATCATTACAGTAACTCATATCGATTACGAAAAATTCATTCGTTTCAATACAAATTAAATAAAATGATAAAAACCCTGAAAAAATTCCAATTGGAATGTTTTCCAATTGGAATTCAAATGTTTTTATTTTTTTATTTGACTTGTATTTAAGGGAATGAATTTTTCATTCTTAGCTTGAACATTTTCGACTCATAATCAAGGCAGAAATATTTTCCTGCGAGGTTATTAATGTTTTACAAATAACCCTGTATATTTTGTGTTTGAGTGTAGTGCGATTAGTATTTAATGAATGATTGATTTAATGGATCTATAGGTTCGTGTCAACGTTTAGAAAATGGATGTTGTGTTGTTATCTTTCGATATTCTGTGGACTTCCGAGTATTCTTTCCTTAATTTGGATTCCTCTCGTTCGTTCCTCCAAGTAGTTATAATCGGTCCATCGATATTGATCTCCACTGCGTTAAATGATAGCCTCGTTCGATCGGAAACTCCCCTGCACCTCCGGTCAATAGTTCCACCGCACCACTTGTTTTTCAAACGCACACCCTCCGCTCGCCGTCGTGCTCCCCAACTCTCTGACGAACTACCGGCACCCGCTCGTCTTCCAGTTGCGATGAACTCACCGACGTCGAATCAACTCACCGCCCGCCAATACCCGCCACGCTATCCAGGATGACTTCACCTTCGATGCCTCTCATAGGTCCGTTCAGCCCATCAGTTGTTATTACCAAAGTCACTCGACCGGGACGGTTACACAGCCCGTGATTGGTTCTCTCGCCCAGTCACTTGTTGTTGTTTTCCAATTCATGAAGCCCTTTGCCTCGCTCCTGTAAAAGTTACGACCTACCCACTAGGCTGTTATAAAATATTAGATTGTCACCGTCCGCGCTTCGGGCCTACACAGTGTAATATTGTTTGCTTTCTCCTTTGGAATAATTGTTACAAATTCGATCCAACCTTGAATATTCCGTAGAACCATTTATTATCAAAGATTTTAAACGGTCTTGAATGAAGAGTGAATATTTCCTCAGATGCTTGTATTGGCTATCGAATATTTTAAATTAAAGTTTTTTTTTCATCACAAACTATACATATATTTTTATTATTTATGTATATTTCTTCAACTTCGATCGATTTCTGTATGTTTGCCGAGATAAATGTACATTAACTAATAAATAATCCCAAAAATAAATTAACAAATGAATTTTTTTAATAGAGATTGGAACGCGAAATACGTATCACATAAATATTATTACTGTTTTCACCTATTTGAAAATATGATTGGTTTATTCATAGGATATACATTCAGCTTAAAAAGCTAAATGCATATGCTATGATTAATAGGACTAACTTGCTGATCTGGAGTGAGATTTGATCCCGCGACCACTGCATCGTAAAATAAGAGTCTTTACCTTTAGACCAGCAAGGTACTCAAAAGGGGAAAATAATTAATTTATAAAATATATGAAAATGGGGAAATTCGTTTCATTATTATAAAGTTTAATTTACAACAGTATTAAATGATTTTTAATATCTAAAATGTCTTATTCGTTTAACATAAGGCCTCTTTTATAAATGTAAAAAAATTTTGTCATTTTCTTTATCAAAATGAGTTGTGTCCAAAATAAATTTTAGAAATTAGAAAAATTGTTATTTCGCAGGATTCTTAAATGTTTTATTAATTTAATATTGCGTCATTAATTTTACTAAAACAAATTTAGGTGTTCAGTTCGATAACATTTGGAAGCTCTTATATTGTCCTGTGCGCTGAGTGACATATCTCATCTAAAATATGTAGAGTATGCTCTCATTGGTAGCTTGATATAAATGGTTAATTGCTGGCCACTGGCAGTTTCCATACTTGACGGTCGCACAATGTTATATAACACTTCACAACATCATTATTTATTAACCTACGTGAGTTACAGACAAAGTTCGGTAATGTAGTTATACATTGACTAGTATATCTATGCACTAATTATGGGTTTTAGTTACAGTATACATTGTCGCATTTCGTGTATACTTTTACTTAATATTGTATGAATTTACTGGTAAATTTATGAACTCACTGACGCAAACTTGTAACATCGTGAACATATAAGATCTGTCAAACTTTGAGGTTATTTCAGATAGTAATAAGCATAATATATGTAATACTCCTGTATTCCTACGAAGGATGAAAATAGACGAAATCACTAAAGTGCAGAAATATATGTCTCACCCATATCGGTGTCACTTCGAATCTCATGCGCATGTCCGAGGATTAGCGCTAATTTATATCCAATCAGTGCCGCCACATGGGATAAATGAGAGTTCACTTATGGGTATTAGCAATTTAGAAGTATTAAATATATGGTAATAACAACACGCACGCACTCCACAGCCGGTAATAATGTTGCTAATATAAAATAATGCTAGGAATTGCAATGTTGTCACTCGAAACAATTACAAGTATTGAAAATCGATAACATTATTCTATTTTTTGCATATTTTTATTTTAAAAAGTATTTTATATTCAATGAAAATAATATTGGATTTTTATTACTTAGGTAATTAAAAAGATAATTTTTACTTAATTTTGTATACTATATCTCCTTCAATTTCCATGATTCACCAAAAGTTTTTTTGATTTTTTTTAATATGACAACTCCAATGTATCGTACGATATATGGACATTGTGAATATTTTGACAGACGCTGAACCGTGAATGCACACAATAACTAGTTAGAGTTTTCATAAATTCTTTCGCATATACTGTAACTAAAACTCATAGTTAGTAAATATATATACTTGTTAATGTATACATTATCGAAATCTATGCATAGTTATAAATACCCTTCGTAGTTTATTTATAGAGTTATTCATTACTTCACTCTTTTTCAATTATTGAGTTCATTCAACGTGCATTATTTCTCTACGTATAATAATTATTTACAATTCTATTCATTAAGTCTTAGTACAATATAAAATTTTGAACAAAATATTGTCTCCTTGTTCCCTACGCAATCCTACGCCCTTTGTCCGATATTAACTTACTCAATTATTAGCTAGTTTTGCACTGTTACTCTTTAGAATCCTCCATAAAACATGCATCTTCACAGTCGCATCACTTTGTCACTCTACTTGCGATAATAATGTGTATTATATTAAATGACATCATTACGAATTATGCAGTTACTCTTTAATCAATCGTATACCAAAATATAATTTCAGCTGACTTTACTTTCTTGGAATTGGATTTCCAAATTCCAAAAAAAAAAATAATGAGTTACCACGGATGCTGACATCGAGTACGGCAGGCCGTTACCCTTGATACAGAGGTCGAGCGCTGAAAGCGCTGAGCACAATCGGAAGTAGGACAATATAACGGAAGCGACGGCCGCGAACAAGAGAAATGCTACGAACAGCTATCGCAATCTTCAAACAGCGGACGCTGCAGATCGAAGCCACGACACGCAAGGCACCCCCGATTCCTTTGTTCACGATCACTATAAAAGCCAGCGCCTGCAGAGCCGATTATCTCACTCCAGCGGGGCTTCTCGGATATAGCAGAAGCCCTCGCCGTCATACCTTCGAACTTCGCGCCTTTCACTTGTAATCTTTGTACACTACTGTATTCTTTATGACTTGTGTTTTATAATCCAATAAATTGTGTCAAACCATCGCGACTTTTACATCATCAACCACAGCAGAAATCTCCGACTCTACAAACGGAGGGGTGACCTCTGAGTTCAACTCTACCCAAAACCGGAGGGCTCATCCACCTCCAAAGATGCATACACAAATAGGTTAAGCGGACGATCTAATATTGCTTAAAGAAAAAAATCCCCTTCTAATTCTTTATTTTATTTTATTTATTTAAAAAAGAGCCACTCTGCCTACTCATCCCACTAGCCGCACATCTCACCTGTGCCGAGACGATGAATTCAAGGCAAACATTCTCATTTCCCCCCAAATCAATCAGCGAGCTAAATTATAAACTTCAGGGTATAACGTTGAATAAACTAAATATCTGAAGATGTCAAAAAAGTCAAGAATCAGAAAATATTAGGTTTGGCGCTTAACCTACGCGTTGGGCTCGAGTCGGGCGACGCTACGAAAGCGAGTAATAAAAAATTTCCAAAAAACCAAAATTATACTATAATTATTAATTTTTTTTAAACTAAAATTTGTTAGAACATTTTTATTATCGCCACAAGTTTCAAATTTTACTATGTAAAGTTTCAGCTCGACTGAATCCCGGGAAAAGGGTTAAAAATCGATGCAAAGTTTTTTCGACAGACGAGCAAGCAAGCAGACGTTACGAGTTAAAAGAAAGGGAGTAAAAAACTAACCCATAAAGACCAAGTTTTTATTATACTCATTTTCTCATTGAATCAGGTTTCGTGTCTATACACGCGTCGGGCTAATTACTCGTTTGTATTGATTCCAATTTGAAAATACCATTAAAATTTCGAAAAATCCAAAATTATAAAAAAAAATCAACGAAAATTTGTTAGATCATTTTTATCGTCGCCACGAGTCTGCTTGCAAAGTTTCGATTGGATATGGGAAAAGGGTTAAAAATCGATCCAATTTTTTTTGTCAGACAAGCAAGCAAGCAGAAAAAGTAAAAATGGATGTTTCTCAGTATTTTAAAAAAACAATTGGCAGGTTTTATCCTACATATTTTTAAAACAGACTTATGGCGACCAAATCTATGCGTATTTACATAGGAATAATAGCGTCGGGACCATTATTTGTTTGAGCCACTTAGTAAAAAATAATAGTGAATCCAAGTGGATTTGTGTTACAATGTTCTGCGAATCTGTGTTTGCACAAGAAAGGGATTGATGATATACTCCTACTATGTAGGTACACTGGTAATAATATGGTTTAATTTCGTCACGGATTCGTAGCGGTGGGTTCCAAATGAAACACTTAAAAATCTAAAAAAAAAATTAATCAATTAAAAAGACATACAGAAAAATCAAATACACGAAAAAATATTTGGCTGCTACGGGGATTTGAACCACGGATCTCCTCCTATCCGGGGCAGGCGCGTTATCCAATTACGCTATACTTACAGATAAGGTCAATATATTCACGGAAATATACAAGGCCGCTATAGCGTAATTGAATAATGCGCCTGCCCCGGATAGGAGGAGATCGGTGGTTCGAATCCCGGTAGCAGCCAAATATTTTTTCGTGGATTTTATTTTTCTATATGTCTTTCTAATTGACTTATCAATTTGGTTTTAAATTTCACAGAACTTTGTTCTGAAACTTATAATAAGCTTTACAATAAAAATATGTTCTTGAATATATATATATCTCATATAACTGTGAGTAATCAAATAAATATTATTTCCCATAATTTTGATTGCTTGCATTCCGGAATTAATGCATCGTGTAATTGTGAAAAAATTGAATTAGTTAATGAATACGTATATCTTGGTATTACCATAGATACATTTTTCAAATGGGATATTCAGGTAAATAAGGTATGTAAGAGGTTGAGAACTGTATTGGGATGTATGCACAAGATTAAATACTATGTTCCGATACAGACTATGAAAACTATATATCAATCTTTAGCGGAATCGGTAATAAGGTATGGAATAACTAGCTGGGGTCTAACTTGCAAAACCAATATTAGAAAAATTCAAAATATTCAAAATTCGGCTATAAAATTAATAAATAAAGAAAGTGCTACTAAAGATATACAGGAACTCTTCGAGAAACAAGGCTCTATGCCAATTAATGCTATCTTGTGGTACAAACTAATTACACGATATCATGAAGATGGGACATATAAGCATAGATTGATTCATAAACATAGTACCAGATTTACGGTTAAAGAAGGACTACGAATACCGAAGGTCATAAATAAATATGGATAAAGAACATTAAAATATGTCATGCCAAAAATATTAAATAAAATCCCATGTCGTGTAAAAATGGATATTAATAAAAAAGGGCAAAATACAGAATTAATGAATATGTTATTAAATAAAAGAGACTTATTTTGATTTTGGTAATATTTGTATTTTTTCTTGTATTGTTGTATAGTATTGTAGATTTGTATTTGAGATATCAGATCTATTGTAATTAATTAATATGAATGTATTTCTGGTATATACAATTTATTTATATATATGTATTGATGCACCTACAGACAAATATCAATGTGATGTTTTGTGGGTCTGAGATATAAAAAAAAAAAAAATTAATAAAAAGAAAAAAAATTAAAAAAAAAAAAAAAAATATATATATAACACTTAAAAATCACTTAAGTTTTTGTTTACTGATCTAATTCGTAATTCGCACTAATCGTCACTGCTGAATATTCCTCAAACAGATAGGTAACCTTTATTCACTGGTTGTCTATGTTCGCTCGGATTCGCGCCCGTTTGCTTCTGTGGTTTTGTCGTTGTCAAAAACAACTCAGATTTGACGTCTGATTGAATCGCCATTTATATAATTTTATCGATTCGTGAAACATTTAATTATGTACCTACTCGTGCATTCACAATCTTCTAAAATTATTCAAATCGTTCGGAAATTCTCGATTGTGTACAGTTTCTACAATCTCGTGCCAATATTTTTGTTTCCGCCTGACGATTAGATATTACAAATTCATCATAATTATGTAATATGTACGTAAATACATACATAAGGAAAATAATTAGACATGAATAAATGAAAAAAGTAAACCCACTACATACGAACGAGATTCCCTCCGAGAGCTCTTTTTAAGTTAAATTTATTCGCCAGACCAACAAAATTAGCATCCAGGCATCCAGTGTTTACTAGCGACCGTCTCGATTGGGCCTTTCCGTTGGGCGTTGTGCAGTGCTGGGGTAAAATTAACCCTACCGTAATTGAACAAAACGTAGCTAGGTACACTGTAAAGCAAGAATACCCCGAAAGTACCCAATCGTAAATTCACGTGACTACTGTAAACATACTGATAGCGTAGATTCTGTTAAGCAGCAGACTAACCTTACGCAAAATTTCAAATTCCGGTAGGTATTTAAACAATCGTACATGGATATTCTTGTCTTTGAAAGTAGGTACGTATATATAATTGTGAGCTCAGCTTGGCTAGACATAACATTAAAAAAATTCACTTGTTTATAATAATCTTACCGCGCTTATATTAGCTTCACCTGTATGTCTGGACGTAATTTTATAATCTTTATTTCACCCGCTTCCCAATGTCCAATCTAGTGTTTTGAGAATCACTTAAGTAATCAATTAATCCATCATAATTTAGGTATTAATCAGAGTTTGATATGGGAAATTAGTTAATGAGCTCACCGAATGATGGCGCTAGTTTCATACTGAAATCTTTTTGTAAGCTAGGTAATATTTAGACTAAAAAGTGTAAAATTACATTAATGAAAAAAAAATTTAAACCACGCTTATTTTTAAATGTATCTACTAAAAAGTAAAAAAAAAAAACCTTCGTCAAACACAAGAGTTCTGTTTACTGACGAGGTCAACATGAAGCAAACAAAAAAATGTCAATGTAGTAAGTTATTACATAAGATTGTAATATGTACAATATACTAAATATTGATTTTTTTATAATTAATACCATTCTCATTCATATTAATTTTCTTCATAAATTATTAACTTCAGAATATTCTGAGTGTGTTCAATTTTTTCAAGAACACAATCCTGTATGTGCCCAAGGCCACATTAATCAAGATATATTATGGATGTCTTACAGAGACGAAGCTATTTTTTGTATGGGAAAGTTAAAATGGAAGCCTTTTTTTGGGATTTTATAGAGCTCACCACATATCTTACGGCGACCACTTTACACATTATAAAGTTCACCACTTCCACCCATGATTGTATACATGTTAACTTTGCACTCATGTATAAAGCGATCATTTAAACCAGCCGTACGAAAGGTAGTAAGCCCTAAAGTAGTAAACACCCCAAAAAACATCCATACATACTTTCTCATATAAAAAATAGCTTCGTCTTTGTAAAACATCTATAATATTATATATCTTGATTAATTTTTAACTTATACAAATAACGGATCTGGAGATACAACTAATAAACGCACACAAATACTCATTTAAAAATGTCCTTAGGTTTTCACGGCCGTTCAGAATCTTCTGTGTATAGTTTTCTGGGATATTCCCCCGTGTATATGTGACCTCTCTGGCCAGAGAGGTCACATATACACGGCAGAATATCCCAGAAAACTGTACACAGAAAATACTAATTTTTGTACGATTGTTTAAATACGCTTGACAATTTGTGTAATCATATCTATAGGTATACAGCGGACTCTGTAATGTTAATTTAAAATCGCACACATTTTGATTCATATTCCTGATCTCCTTCAACGTCTATCATTTCATATCCTAAATCG
This sequence comes from Agrypnia vestita, assembly GCA_016648135.1. NCBI lineage: Eukaryota > Metazoa > Arthropoda > Insecta > Trichoptera > Phryganeidae > Agrypnia > Agrypnia vestita. Next base: position 32,956 of record JADDOH010010536.1, read on the forward strand.
TTACAGCAGACAGTCGTCACCTACTTTTCATCTCCCTCTTTGCAAGACCAACTCTAAATAAATTCATCTACAGATCCACAAACTCGTTTAACGTAAATTACAACCATATAGATATTTTTAACTCGACTATTCGGGACAATAAACGGAAATTGATTTCACAACCGCACCCTAACTAGTTTTACTGATTCACTTAATTTATATTTCCATATACTCCCATACTTCTTTCTTTTATCCTAATCCTACACCAATTCCGCCCTTCCCACCCCTTCTCATATATATTGGAACCATAATTGCCTTGTAGTTAGAAAGTTTAAAATTGGCATAATTTACAATTGTTATCTGTTGTATGTTAATTTAAAATTTGCTGTTAACTTTTCGCTTGTGTGGAAAATCTTTGGTCACTATAGTGACGAATGAACAAATTAGGTTTGAATGTAATGCTGGCTGTAGTGTGGTCGTGTGGAACGTATGAGCGAGGAAAGGATGGTTAAGAAAATATATGAGGCGAGCGTTGAAGGCAACAGAAGGAGAGGGCGTCCGCAAAAGACCTGGCACCATCAAATACTACGAGTATTTGAGGATGGGCCTGTTAAAAGCCTCAACAACCGTAGAACTTGTATGAGAAGATGTATGAATGTAGCTGAAGTAAAAGTGGTGTGCCGAGACAGAAGAATATGGCGTTCCATCGACTCTGCTTAGCCCTGCGGGGAAAGTAGTTAGTTCTGTCTACTTTTCCTGACATAAATAAATAAATACATAATTGCAAATTTTGCACCACGCGTCGTACTACAGAACTTCCGGCTGACTGAAATTAGAGTTAGCACGCATCGCCGCACCCAGTGCACGCCCTGCTGCGCGCTGCGGAGCGACGCTCAGTCTGGGAATTAGAAGATTGACGTCGAACGGAGAACATTAGAATTATGATTGTATGACGTCACACACTGATTAGGCTGACTAGATGTAATCAACCAAACCGGGCAAATTTCGCTCGGAATACCTCTGAAGCGAACATACCGATTGCAACATTAACATTTTAGTATTTATGCGATCCCATTTCTAGTGTGAGTATCGATCCTGTTACCTGCCATCCTTAGCAAGTACTCTGCTTAATAAATTGCTGTCTCAATTTAAGTAACTAAAAATTTACATATTAATTTATTAGTATGTTCTTAGAACACATTTGCTGTAGTTTGTCGACAGAAGGACAGTCATTAATTAAGAAAAATTAAAGATATCTTATAGAGAAAAATCTATTTATATATAGGAAAGCGTATATGGAAATATTTATTGTGCATCCACAGAGCTTACGGCCTGTCTTGGCTTCCTTAAGTGATCACTTTACACGATGCAACGTTCACCGATTCCACCCAAGAACAACCACACACTTGTATCAAACTTCAAAAGTTATATAGATATATGTTATTATATGATCTTAGCATATACTTAACTATCTGTTGTTTATATCATACCTGATCTTAGCATAGTTAATAGAATTGAAAAAGAGCGTTCAGTTTTGCGTTCAGCACTTCAGCGACGGTTTGGGCATGCTGAGCGAATGAATGAAGAAATAATGGTAAGAAAGATATATGACGCAAGTATTATCGGCACCAAAATAGAGGGCGACCCCAGATACTTGAAGATGGTCCTGCTGGGAGCCTCAACAATCATCGAGCGAAGATGTATGCATGTGGATGAAGCGAGAGTTGTGTTTCAGGACAAAAAATTGTGGTGTTCTATCATCTCTGCCTACCCTCGCGGAGAAACAGCGTATAATAAGTAAATAAGTACATAGTTTGCCTCGTTTATCGGAAATAAACTGATTTATTTTCTACGACAAAAATGTGCAAATCCCCTACTCAAACTCATTCAAAATGCTTTTCAATTAAACTCAGAAAAACTCATTCCACTTACCTATGATTCATTTTCCGCGCAAGCGATTGGGAACGGATTTGGATCCGAGATATTTTAAATCCGAAGGCCTTTTGTATTTGTTAATCCCGTAATCGAAAAATCCCGCACCGAGCCGCGGCACGACTCGATGAGCTTCGGGGGAAATTAATTATGTACGCATATATTTGTATCCCGACTGTGTGTGCAATGTACTTATTGTCGTCACGTGTTGTACTTGGTCTGTTAATTATTATTATCTCGCATAGTGGCCCGTGTCCACGGATGAGATTTTGACTCGAGATAATCTAGACTTTCGTTGTTTCCAATTGGAAACCGTGTCTTGGCGATACATCGTCTCGCGACTCAATTGAAGCTTGTTGTACGCCAAATTTTCATACAGTTTCTTTGGTAAATTGGATGAATTTGAATCTTCCCAGTGCCACAGCGCTAAATGGTTGCATTACATCTGGGGAGTTGTGCAGACAATACGTGATTGAAAAAATCTATTCCAGTAAACGTTTTTTCAATTTGTATTTCTCTATTTAGTTAATAGGGGCGCCCATAAAAATATATATTTTATCAGTAACTAATATTAACCATACATATATATTCAAATTTATATTATAATTCTATTTATTATTTATGTGACGTCTTTATTCCTTTTTGAATATGTAAATATTTCTATTGTATTCCTGTAGTCTTTTTAAATATAAACATTTTTTTTGCTACAATATTAAAAAATAATACAATCGAATTTATTTATTTGTATCATCTTTTGGCGCATTGAGGGTAAATTTTTTATTGTAACAAAAATCACACTTGAAATTGTTCCGGTAATATCTAAGTATAATAATATCAAAATAAATAAAAACACTTTTCTTTGTATTAAACCGCGATTTATTATTGTGCCAACCAGTTTCGCTTAAACTTAAGCTTCATCAGGGCAACTTAATAACTGATGTAACTCGGTTATTAAGTTGCCCTGATGAAGCTTAAGTTTAAGCGCAAACGGTTGGCACAATACTAAATCGTGGTTTTATACAAAGAAAAGTGTTTTTATTTATTATAATATGTCAAACCACAAAGTTATTGCTTTCTACCAAAGTATATAATAATATCGTTCGAATTCAAGGCAAAAAAAAATGAAATAACACAGTTAAGAGCGATCAGTGTCCAGCAAGTGCCATCACAGTGACACTTTCAACAGCCAACGCTTCTGATTTTATATATATGCTGCACGGCTGGGGTCAAACGTATGGATGTTGTAACTTTGATATATGTTGGCTTATACCTATCTTCGAAACCATCCGATAAATCCTCACTTTTTTTTAAATTCATGTAAACTATAACTACAAATTTGAGAATCATTAACTATAACTACCCTTAATGATTCTCAAATTTAATGTAATTTTGAATGATTATTTTATATGTATATTCAAATTTTTCATACAAAATGTATGACGGCTCAGTATCGCCATACATGAAAAGAAATAAAGACAACAAAATCGACAAAATAATAAAGTGGGTAGGCACATGGACTTTTTTTGAAAATGCACTTGTTTATTGATTCATCGCATCACATCTGCGATGCTGCGGCTATAATCGAATCGTCGTGAGACGTTGATTCGAAGATATTAATCTCATATCTTAGCTTTCATAAACCAATAATTACATTTGTACAACTTCGAAAACAAATATTAATAATGTAACTACATCTAATCTCCCTAGACATCGTATTAATATAATTTTTAACACCTACATATGTACGAGTATATATCAATTTACACAATCACGCCAAAGAAGTATAACTTTAACCGCGCTTAAATATGTGAATATACGCTCCTCCATTTTTTTCTTGTTCTTGTGATTTTCTTAGTTATGTATTCAACGTGTTTTTAAGTGATGATTTCTTAATTTTTTCCTCTTATTCTATGATTTTTTGATATGTCTTATTTATCTTATTCTATGATTTTTCAAAAATATTTTGTTATATCTACCATTTCTAACTCTATCTTTATCTCATTATCGATTTTAAAACATTTTTAAATTAAAGCAGAAATCCAACTGCAAAGAAATGTAGACTAGATCTCCTCCATCCTCGATTATATTATATCACATTAACATAGATTAATATTATATCACACATAAGTGCTTTTCTTTGTTTAATTTGGTAACACAAAAGCTCAATTATATATCTGTTTAGACTCGAGTAGAATACCAGGAAAACATCGGCAACATTCCTATGTGTATTACATTGTTTTTACTGATTTATAAAAACTGTTGGGGTTTGACAAAGTGATGCTTTTCGCAGTCATGAAATACACAGTGCAATTTATCACAGAAGCAGACCGACGACGGTACGTATTTATTCAGTTCCAAATGCAGAAATTTGCATCACTGAAGTAATTTCTTGCATGTCTGCAATGAGATGATCAAACACCGCAACATCCACTAAAATATTTAATCACTTTAATTGCTGAGTACATGAAGTACCTATCAAAGTGAAAATGTGGAAGCTACAAGCACCAAGAGTCAAAAGTAAAAGTGTAGAGAGATACAAGTACCAAGAGTCGGTTTAAAAAATATACACATATATGTATACAGGTCTGTATGCTCTGAAAGTGTTATGAAATATTAACGTACCCAATTTGTATAGGCTTTAAAGCCACCCTCGGTAAAATTTCCAGGGGAACAACGAATTAGCATGCTCGCAAAATATTTAATATATGATTCACTTAAATGTGGACGGCTAGTACAAAGGTGAAATAATACATAAACATAAGGGTAGGCAAAGGTGCTTGAATATTATTCCAAATTTAAGCTGGGCTATGTAAATTAATGCCGAAGTGCTTCGGTACATCTAATATACAAAGTAATCAAGATGGATGTGAACATTTGTCGGGTCTGTTTTAATGGCGACTCGGGAACCGAGAAGAGCCCGCCCTCCGTCCACCTGCAGAACTTCATCAAGATAATTTTATATAATATACCTTCCTTCGGCCCTCTTATCCATCCTCATTAATAAAAATAAGTGATTTCTATAGCCGTCCTGAAAGACATGTCTGCCTTAGAAATCCAAAACTGAGGAAAAACGTGCGAAACAGGAATCAATGCAGGGCAATTCTCGAGGAAAACCTACGTAAATGGGTTTAAGAGCCAATATTATTGATAATGATTTCCCTACAAACTTATTTGTTTTAATGACTTGTTGCTTGAGTAGCTTGTTGGTCTTGTGGTTAGGACACTGGACTCGTGATCCAAAGGTCGCTGGTTCGAACCTCACTCCAGACTAGCAAGTTAGTCCTATTTTCATAGCACAAGCGTTTAGCTTAGTTTGAAAATAGTAAGAATATTGATGTGACACGTATTCCGTGTTCACATCTCTATTTTAAAAAAAAAAAAAAAAAAATGACTATCAAAAGATTTTTTCAAAGTGATATATTAATAAAAAAATGTCTCAATTTGCGTCGAAATACGGAATGACACATTATGGAAAAGTTGAACGCAAATCGAATCACATTTAATAATTATGAATAAAACACTAAAACTTAGTTTTTTTCCACTGTTTTATTTTTTAGTACAACGCAACATGTTTCGGAAACCTCCGTTTCCTTCTCCAGATGAGTTGAGACTGAGGTGTGCGGGAGTGGTTGTCTGATGTATGGGGTTGCGGATGCAGTAGAAGTTGAGGGGGCGTCTAGGGTCTAGGTGATGGGAGAGCGGGAACATTGCGTGAAGGGGTGATGTGAAGGGTTGTATTTGATAATTGATGATGTTATTTGTTGTGTTTAGATTTGTATGAATTTCAAGTGTTTCTAAATTATTTTGTTTTAGATGTGTCTGTTTATGTAGGATGTTTATTTTTGTATTATAGAATGTGGTTATATACATAAAACCCACTGCAGCAAGATTTTTCGATATATTATTTCGATATATTGTCGGTGTAGAAAGCTGTTTTAGAATGGCAATAAATACTGGATTTTACAAAAAAAATTCCAGGACGTATTTTAAATGTAATAATTAATACCCTGTTCATTTTTAAATTATTTATCCACGTTTTGGTTATATGTACCTACTTACATAATAGATTTTTTTGTTTTAATTCACTAATATTTTTAATAAATTTTAGTGAATAGGCCACGCAATGGAAAAAAACATAAATGTTTTCGACTTTATTCTATAAATTAAATTATTTTTTAAACTCAACTACTAATAAAATACAGTCTGAAAAAAATAATAAGTGTAGATAGAATGTAAGTAAAATTCATTTTTTTACTTAATTATCGTTTCCCAAAAGTTAATTTAATAGTTTATAAATTTAACATACCAACGCATTAAAAAAAAAACATGTTATATAACGAACTTTCGACAACGGATACCGTTTTGCCTAAATTGAACGTAGTTATGCAGAAAGCATCCAACCCAAAAAACATGGAACTGAGAAAATGGCTTCTAAAAATTTGAACCTTCAAAAACCCCATACTTCGATATTTACTTTATTTTTAGATATTTTTTACATAGAGCTCATTGTAGAGATGTTTTTTTTAAATGTAATTATCAGAAAAAACTTATATTTGCGAAGATATGACGCGTTTTACAGGTTGGATTCTTTCTACTAAATGTCTAAATGTACGTAAAACAATACTTATTTTGTTCTATTTGGGTTCTGTGTTCTAAATATTTGATAAAGCATGAAGTAAAAAGTATTATCTGAGATGTAAAAAACGTTGAACCCCCTTAGGTGTTTTCTACAAAATAATTATCGTGTGGTACAGAATAGTTGAGTAATGGGTTGGATGCTTTCTGCATAACTAAGTCCAATTAGTCCGCTGTATTGTTCAAAATAATCTTTTGGTCGATTTGTTTATGATCAGTATATGCCACAAATCACACACATGTGTAGTCAGTAATAATTAATATCTTCCAAATAAACTGTTTTCAATAGGTAATAAATATTGTAATTAAAATTAACATTTCGTTACTTGTTTTTGGCAGAATTAACAATACACCTTTATCAAAATTAGTCTGTATTTTATTATGTTACCAATAAAGCTTTTATGACAACCTCTACGTTTAATATCTGACCATTAATATTAATCCTGGTCAATGATTGGCCTTCCTCAATTAACGTTTTTAATCATTTGTGAATGATTTGATAAATTAAACTGGATTTCTGCGTCGGTGCCTTTCAATTTCGGTTAGCTTAATTATGATACATGATAATGGATAGGTAATACTATTATTTTGAGTACCTAATGAAATGAATGTTTTATATAAGCATTAATAACAGTATTGCAAAATTCTCAACCACTTGGATTGTAGATTTACATTAATATAAAGTACAAAATGTTGATATTACTCGTATGTTGATATTATTTTTAATGTTATGTGTTAAGTAAGACACAATCTCTTTCGTTCAATCAATCATTAAATACTAAATGGTGAAAAAAAGGGAAAAGGTGTATGGAGTTATACTCCATGGAATCGTTTTCGCCATCTTTGGAGCAGGTAGAACTCTTCCCATTTAAGAAAGACAATCGAATTAGTATGTGTAAGCCGTGCGTAGATACAACGCACACTGCTTATGGGTATAAACACCAACACAACGAAACAATACGCCTCTTACGCACGACTTGCACATACTAATTCAATTGTCTAAATGGAAAGAGGTGTACGTCAGGTGACGTCTCTTGTTTTGACTATTTTTGCATTTCTCGTCTGTAACACAACGAGGGGTAGACCCACCACTTACCCAGGACCGTTTTATAAGCAAAAGCTCCTATATCGGTCCTACTCATTCGCCGCCAGGTTGGCATTTTTAATGCTTAAGGCAACCGTGCAACTCAGCACTACAAAGCAGAATTGGACCGCACGGCTACCATCCAAAATTTTACCCTCATTGTCCCGTCAGTTCACTTCTTTAGTATTTAAAAAAAAATATACATAAACCACCAAAATATTTTAATGCAGTAAGTAACATTTCAATACATTAACACGATCTATAAGCATATACAAAACACAAAGTGTATAATAACAATATAAAGGCACAAAATATACATAGGATGTAAGGAGCAAACAGGTCGGGACATTTGAGGGTATAGGAAAAGAAATCTCCCTTTTGGGTTAAACAGACAACACAAAAATAGGTACATAGAAATATGGACTTGCCGCACACGCACCACGGCCGGCACATACGATCCAAGAGCAAAACAAGATTAAGCAATCAAGAATATATACTACCACTGTTGAAACGCCGAAGGATTTCTCACCTGGAGACCTAGACCCAAAGAAACGAACAAATTAATATATTTTCAACAGTCACGAAGCGACTATTGTACTTTTAAACATGCCCGGACAGTACTTCGAAGTTTTCCCATTTTCAACAGCTGTTAAAAAACTAATCTATGAAACTGCCTGAAATTGATAGGCGTAATTCGAAAGAGGGTGTACAAATTTTGTCATCAGTTTGTCACAAATTGCCATCAGTCGTTAAACGCGGGTATTTATCATACAGCCCTTATAACACTCTCAAGAATGGTAGAAGTAGAAGAAATTGCACGTAATCGAGGATTTTTAAGCACCTATACCTTTTACAATAAATTGGGAAATATTGCAAAGATCTTGGTTAATCTACTAGATTCTAGAAACATTACGAACAGGTCTTATAATTAAATACGCGACGGGACCGCGCCGAACGGACAGCGTTCGTTATTTTACAAGCGAGAATATGTCATAGAAATTGGCGCGATTGACCATAAACAAGCGCTAGACAAGAGTAAAGAGTAATAGAAAAATACCTACCTACGTATTTGTGAAACAATTTTCAGTGACAAGTAGTGCTAACCACAAAATTTCTGTTAATTAATTAATTTTATAAATAATAAAACTTTAATTAATTTGTTAATTGAGTGTTTGATTTGCCTCCCACGACAATACATCCAATTTTATGAACATCCAGAACTCCGCATAAAGCAAACCTTTTACTCTTCATACAAACAAAATAAATTGAATCATTCACATACCGACCCCCACCTTTCGGCAATATAATGCGCCTTGTTAGGCTCCAACCCGGTCTAGCGGAGCGCGCCTCCAGGGAGAATAATTAATGAAAGGTGAGCGCAAATCAAATAATAGACGGAGGATATCAGGAACAATGTGCGTAGTCGGCGAATATTGCTGGGAGGCTTTGTTCACGATTGTACACATTTTCTCGATCTGTGGTCTAGAGAAAATCCAGCCAAGCAATGTGGGATTAATTAACGACGGATGAAATTTTAAACATTTTTCTTGTGGAAAATAACTATCATTTAATAACTTATCATTTTAGCACGGGTTGACTGCGGGAGGCAAATGAAAATGTATTAACTATTTTAACAAATTCACAAAGTCACTGGACACGAATTGAATTTAAACGTTAATCTTTAATTCACACTATTTCGCAATCAAACACTTTATTATCGCTTGCTAGAATATTCTAATTCATTATCTATTTCGCTTCGACCAATATTTGCCGCTTCGATTGATCTGCGCGTAGGTAATACCGCGGTCGCTTTAATCGACGGTTATGTCGCGTCGGTTAAACGTCAGAACAACAATAATGCGTAACGGCACTGACTCCGCTTTTAATACGAAATACGTTGGTTTTTCCAAGTATTCTATATACAGGGTGTCCCGTATCTCGACGTCAAGCCAAATTCTGGTGATAGTCATAATAGTCATCAGAAAAATATTTTAAAAAATCTAAGTTATGTGTTTTAAAAATAATAAGCGTTTAAAAAAATCAACAAATCTTCACCCTGTGACGGTCTTTTCACTCCTGTTGCTACAAATCTTTATTTTTCTTCATTTTTTAAATTATTATGTAATTCTGAATAATGCTTCTGTAAACTTTTGTCCAAAATTCAAAGCCAACTGCTCCAGCTTGGAAGAAAATGTCTCTTTTTGATCAAATCAAGTATTCAAAATCAACACTTGCCCAGTTTTAACCGACTTTTTTAAAAAAAAATTTTAAATATTTTTCTGATAACTATTTTTTTTTTATTTATATATTTCTTTTAAATTTATTTATGCATATAAATGAAGGTAGTTGCTTCACTAGACAATGTCTGTTCTGAAGCAACTACCTGTACAGTTTTTTTTTTAAGTTTGAACATTAGCAAGATATAATATATATAATACACATATATACACACATGCATACAAATATACACTCATATACATCTACATATATATACATATACATACACACACAGATATATATATAATATTAGAAATAAGATTTATATATTGTCTGTAAGAAATAAAACACAAACAAAATACTATATATTAAAGAATTATACATTTAGACATTGTATATAGGGAGTAAAATCATTCAAACAGAAGCCAACAAAGCGGTTACCAAATGTAGGCAGACTACAAAATGAAAGCAATGTGTCATACATGACAGCTTTAATTTCATTGCAAAACAATTTTGTGACTATATTAATATGGACTGTATTGACTATATTAATATGGATGACACATTGGTCTCATTTTTCGTCCTACCCACACCAAAGAGCCACC
>JADDOH010010537.1:0-11730 GCA_016648135.1 Agrypnia vestita
AGGGACTTATTCGAAAGTGAATAGACAATTTTTGCACAGAACTGCAGCATTAGATTGTACTACTCCTGTTATATTGATTTCAAATTTTCAACCAAAACATTTAATGATGGAATGTTCACCCAGGTAATAAACATTGTTACCTGAACAAATAATGAAGCATTGGGGTTAATTGGGGTACATGACTAATTCTACCTGACCTGAACTACCTGGGTATGAATTATGCTACTTGTGATTTGAAAACAACTTACAAGAGTTTCAACTGCATCATATTTTAAAATTTTCAGTGTACCTTTCATTTTGGCAAATAATTTGTACTGTATACCACAAAAAATAATCTTTCTGAAGGAATGTGCATGTAATTTAAGTTTATAATTATTAATATATATTTTTATTTATTTAACTAATAATCTATACTATATTTTATTACAATGATACGTAGAAAATGTTTACAACTCATTTTTAAAAGTTTACAAATTTACCCCTAATGGATAAAGAAAACAATGGCTCTCTACTATTGTCAGAATTTCTGTATCAAGTTCAAATTGACACATGTATGACACTCTTGCATTGAAAAACATTTGACAAAAACCTTGCAAAAAATATTTTTCAAATTTCTGCAAGGTTTTTATTATTTTTTTATTAAAAAACATTTTCCTAAAAAAATTTTTTTTAGAAAATAAATTTTTTTCGAAAAGAATATTACACGAAGTTACGCGGACGGACGGACGGACGGACAGACAGACAACGAAATTATTATAATTGGGATTCGACTTGTATCAAAGGGAATAAATTTTTATATTTCATATAAGTTACTGTATTGATAGTTCAATTTTTTACAGAAAATAAGTAAAAAATATTGAAAAAAAAAGTGCAAACTTTGACGTCGCTTATTTACGAAACAAATAAAATGTCAAAAACCTTGCAAAAATAATATTTTACAAATTTCTTCAAGGCTTTAATAATTTTATTTGACTTGTATGAAAACGAATAACTTTTTAATATTCCATGTAACTTATCTCAGTTGTCCAAAGTTATACAGAAATATTTAAAAAACAAAAAAACTTTGATGCTTATATCCGTAACTGTCGACATTTCACAAAGTGTAGAGAATATATTCTATTCAAGAGGAAGACTCCCCTGAAGTTTTTGCTACTAACTACGAGACACCCTGTATACTTTTTGAAAAAAATTGTTAAAAAATTTATTAAAAAGAACTGATTTTTTCATTAATTTAAGGAATAATTAACTTATTCACAATATACCTTCAAAGAGATATTTTCTACTTCTATCTCTACTTCTTGATCTTGATGGTATGATAGTTTCGTTATTTATTACATACCTACATGATGTTTCAAAAATAAACAATGTCACGGGAAATTTTCATTCGGCTACGGAAACGGTTTTACATTTCATTTTACAAAACTGTCCTTTGCGTGTCAGTTGCACCATTCTAAGACGTAATTTGTAAATATTCTGACCATAATCAAAGTTCTTTTTTTTCGCAAAATATCTTTAATACCTCTTTGGATTTGATAAGGATTCCAGGCAGCCAAAATCATTTTCAGCTTAAAATCTTTCCTTTATTTATGCGATCTGAATAAGCTTTGGATCTGCAATTAATGAAACATGTACGCCATAAAATAAATCATTATATAAAAGTATTTTCTTTCTAATTATCAGTGCCGAGTAGGCAATGCAATCCCGAGTCGGGATTGCCCTTTCGGGATCCCTCGAGATAGAATTTCCAATCCCACAGGATCCCGAATACTTTTGTGTTTTTTTTTTGTTTACAGAGTTGAATAGCAATTAACGACAATGCCTTGGATTTTTATATCAGCAATTTTAATAAAATGTTGCATTAAAGTTTTTGTAGGCGTTTTTCCAAGCATCAATCAGTCAATGTAGTAGTATGTAGTTTTTATTACTATGTTAGGTTGGTAAAATACAGCAAATATTATTCAAAGCTATTTTCATTATTTGAATGTGACATGAACGTAAGTTTTAAGTACTTCCTAAAAGCTCTATAGACATACACAATTAAACATACAAAATATAAAAAAAATATTGATCAATCCCGATAATCTCATCCGATTTTTCGGTTCGGGATTGACCTCGTAAAATGCCTCGAGATCTCGCGGGATCGGGATTGTATTCCCTAGTGCCGAGTTGGGTTATCTTGTTCTGTTTCAACACCTCTATGCCTACCAATAAGTGAATATTTTCTCTTGCAGATATAGTACTATGGAAAGTGGCATGTTGAACTCGCTGCACAATGAGGAAGAACAGTTCACCACGGAGAGGAGAGCTTCGCACGACAGCCAATCGCCGCAATGGAGTGGTGACACGGTGTTAGTTCTAATAAAAAAAAAAAATTTTTTTGTATACCCTTCCATACAAAAATACAAATATAAAATCGCGAACAGGAAAATATTAATGAATAATATTGATGAGTATCAATACGCTTGTACCGCGAGAGTAGAGTTAACTCGGATCTACGTCTATCCAGTGATATTTAATCAATATACTCAGTGACGTGTCACTCGGCATATCTTGTCGTTTGTTTTGATTGCAAATTGTTAATTACGGTCGTTTCAATAATCATTCTTGATCATCTGAAGTTTGCATAAATATAGTATACAGTAGTATTAAGTCAATAATAGATTATTTATAGTAATCATTGAACTTATTCATGGCATTTTAGAGGCATACCTTTTCAAAAGTTTTTGTCGAATATGCACAAAATCTAAAATGTTTCAAAGATATAAGTGTTTTAGTTCAATGGCAAGGATATTCAAATTTTAACATATACTTTTTGAAAGGTTTCTCATTCAAAAATTGTCATAAATGCATTAAAAAAGTGCACAATATTTTTTAGGAGGTTTGCGGGATGGGCAGGGTCTATATATATAAGAAATTTGTAAAGGGTATCTAGTAGCAATAGTGATGATCAAACCGTTATTTTAACCGGTTATTTTCAGTACAGTTATTTGGGATTTGTATCTGACTGAACCGATGATTGGTAACTAAGATATAACTAATAAATTAAGCGTTATTTCATTTACAGAGTGGAAGTTCATGATTAACACAATAATTTATAAACAATGTTTTCTTTCACTTATTTGAGTTACATAAACCTAAGCGCTTTCCATGGGCATAACCATCATCTTTAGAGGAAATATTAGTTCTAAGACGATGGTTGTCCGTCGAATTGTGAAAAGTTAGTTGCTAATCATCGATGCAATCAGCTACAAATCTCAAAAAACGGTTAGGGTGTCACCAGTTAAAATACCATAACTACTATAGATCATCATCATCCTCATTCTTGGCACTACAATCCTTGATGGGTCTTGGCCTCCTCAATAATACTATAGATACAATCAGGAATAAATATTACTACAGAGCAAAAGCACACCGTGTGAACTTTAAATAGGTTTTAGTTGTGTGAAGACTAACTAACTATCACGCTGTTTCACCGCAGGGGTAGGCAGAGAGGATTGAATGCCACACACTTCTATCCTGGCACACCACTTTTGCTTCGGCTACATTCATACATCTTCTCATACAAGTTTTACAGTTGTTGCGGCTTTTAACGGGGCCATCCTCAAACACTTGTTGTATCTGATCGTGCCCAGGTCTTTCGTGTGAAGACACCAAAATAAAATGATGAAATTAAAATACGATAATTTCTTTTTTGGTGTTATGAATTGTGGAATTCTCAAGCAAATACATTTGTCATATAATTTAATTGTATTTAGTTGGACAGCTGATATAAAGTATTCTGAAATTAATAAAAAATGCGAATGTTATCCAAACATTCAAAATTAAACTGAGAATGTAGATCCTACGTCTGTGTAATTTTTAATATTTAAATATTTCGTAACAAACCACCATGTTTCTCAATATTTCTATTCGTTTCTGAAACGCGGTTGATTCCAATACTATTACGTCCGGGTATATTATTATTGTCAACTTCGCCTTTATATTAATAGTTTATTTAACCTTTTCATCACTAAGCGTCCAAAACTTCCATGTGGTCCAAAGCGTATAATGCGTGCAAACGATAATAAAAAGTTTGTGATGCGGACCCAACTGACGGAATGCCTGCGTGTCGCGTTTTTATACCTACATAACTGAATGTCCGAAACGAATGTAGCGCTGTATAGCTGTCTCCCTCGTTCGCGTGTGTGATATGGGGCTACTCACTGCATTAGGTAGAGAGAAACAAATAATTAACTAAATGATAAGACACAGGGTGTGATATGAAAATGCGCCGTTGTATTTTCCATGTGAAGATTAGTGGACCGAAAACAATGATTTAAAATATTATACGCTACGAAATTTGGAAAACAAAAAATGGCAAAATGTTTTTCACAATTTCCGCGAAGATTACAAAAAATATTGAAAAATCATTTGCATATAATTATTGAGTTATCGAGTTTAAAGCTATTTCTGGGAAATGTAAGTACCCCTGTTTGGTAAGGCAAATGTTAAAGCATTGATTTTTGCATTTTCCACCAATCAAACAAATCGTTTTCGTAAAAATCTATTCGTTAAACTATTACTCTAAGCCCGTTTGATACAACCGGTTTTAAACGGTCAGTGTCATATAACAGCTCTCAAAAACGGTTGTTTGCAAACCAATTAAAGTTGTTTGAGCATAGGCGTGGTTATTTGTTTAAAAAATTTCAAGTTGCTCGCAGAATAAATAAGTACCTATATATAGATGGTGATTAATATTGACGAGCACATAATACTATAAAATAATTTTGTACTTTAAAAACGCTGTGCCTTTTGAGGTGACTTAAATTTTGTATTTTTTTTTTAAGCAATAGAAAGCAAAATTAGTAACACCATAATTATTTACTTTTAACTTATTGTTCAAGCGAAATTGTTGTTGTTTTGGGAATAAAAAAATTCTGGGAAATTATTTTGAGGTTTTTTTTATTACAATATTTATTAAACCATTCCATTCTGATGACACGCCGTATTCTCCAGAAAATGAAACAGTTGCACAAAACGTGTGATCCATTTCATATTCATTTTTGCATATATTATAGAAGTGCTTTTGAATAAAGACATAGACAGCATGAACTTTTGAAGCGTTACAGAGATAATGGTGATTCGGATTTATTTTCGCATGAGTTTGTATAGATTTTTTTCAACAGTGAACGGTTAAAACAGTTGTTAAAATATCACAAACCCAAATATTATCAGTACTTGAAAATAAGCATGATTATCTATGTTGGTGGAACACTCAGATAAAAAATATAAAGTTATATCTTGATTATCAATACAAAAATTTTGAACACCAGAAATATGGTATACAATATATATTTAAGGCATATAGCCATAAAATATTGTAGGGCAGTGATGGTATTTTAACCGGTGACACACTAACTGTCATTTGAGATTTGTATCTGATTGTATCGATGATTGGTAACTGATTTTTCTCAAGTCGATGGCCAAGTATCGATACTAGATTAGTTATATTTCAGCTAGCAATCATCAAGAAAATCAGATACAAATCTCAAATGACTTTACCATGTGTAACCAACCAGTTAAAATAACAGTTTGTAAGTCGGACACATAATGTATTTGTATGGCTATGTAATTTCTATTACTAATGATTTTTTTTGGTTCTGAAATTTTTGGATTTTGTGTCCTTATGGCGGACTAACACTTCCATCTTCGTATATAATATTATATTACAAGCGTATTGCATCGCAAAACAAACTAAAGCATTTTAAAAAAATATTGATTTTGGTATTAAATCAATGGGCTGTGAGCATTTCGACTCCATTATTAAACACTTTTATTTAGCGTCACTTGTCTGCAAATTTAATAATCGAAATATCAACAATTTCCCGACTAGCTACTGAAGCTTTCGGCAAATTTGTGTATTTCCTGTGACAATTCACAATTCAATTGTTTCCAACATGATTTGTTTGATATTTTGAGAGATATAAATAATTTTAATTTTCATATAGAAAAAATTTTCATATAGAATAAAGGAAAATAAAAACACAAACAATAATGTTTTGATGTTTCTGGTCAAGCTTAGTATTATTCATAGAAAAATAATTAGGCATTTGACTCTATTTTTGTCACCAATTGCCCCAGTAATTAATTCATTATTTCCCGACAGTTTCTAGTTTCTTTATTGCTTAAATTAATAGTATAATCCAAAGCAAACTTACAGAAGTGTTGCCTTAAATTTTTTTTGAATGGTTTGTTTATTTGATATTGTAAATCCCATGGAAAAGTGTCTAAAAAAAGTCAATTTTACGAGAGAGCCGGATGTTTCAAGTTGGATTAAAGTAAAAGTTTGTTTAAAGCACAGATTTTTGCATTCTCCACCAATCAAACGATCTGTTTCCGTAAAAATCTATGCTTTAAATGAACTTTTATTGAACTTGAAACAACCGTGCCTTATTTGTCATTTTTTTATTGACAAATAGTGATTTGATACACTTTGAAAGGAATCAACTTGTATTACTATGTAGGAATTGCTAATGCTACTTCTTATTGTGTGGAATGCTAAATTAATGGTCTCGTTTAAACGAGATACTAGCGGCCGTTAGCAGAGAAAGGGTGAACTGACTTTAGTATGGTTTTCATGGAGAATTATGTTTACTCCACTATTCTAAAATAAAACATAAATCAGAAAATACACTCAGTATATATTTATTTATATTTTTTGGTCTACTAGAAAATTCTCCAATGATACAAGTAAACATACATGGTTATGCTAAATATAATACAAGTACGAAGTAGGTGACTTAGTAATTGGTTTAATCAATGTGAATAATTTGAACAATATAACAAAAAAACTTTAACATTTTAATCACCACACACAAGAATCTTATTTCTTTTTGTGAGGTATAACATATAATAATAATTTGATTGTTAATATTTGCTAGTTATCATTGTTATAAAAAAAAATCATACGTATTATCTATTAAATAAAATAAAAAATATATAAAAAAAAATTATGAGCGTATGCCATGCCAGACTATGCATGAGTGTTTGCACTTTTCAGTTTGTGGAGATGGGACTTCATCACATATTTAAAATCATCCTGCAAACTGCTTACGATTTTTAAATGACACTGCGTACATCTTCCGCTGCGTCTCTTCTGTCGCGGGACGCCGCTACGTTTCTTTCCATACAATATGCTCTTATCAAATACACTGCGCGGACACTCAGTCGAACCATTTGCTTTGCCGATTTTATGCGACGGAATCCGGAATCAGCAGTGTGGCGCCGGCCTTAAAGCCTACCTGTATCTATCTATCTGGTGTCCCCCCTGGTGTAAAAAGTGAAGAATTTTTTAAAGAGATAATTTGGATAACATGCAATCCAAGTAATCCACTAATTTGTGATTAGGTTATTTTATTTTTTATTGTACGGTCCCTGGGATTATGGGATTATGGGACATAATAATATTTATTAAAATAATAATATTGGTAAAAAATATGTGTACAGTGGCAATGGAAGTCATCTCTCGCCACAGTCCGAGGAGGGTGCGGGAGAAGACTTCGATAGGACGCTCAGTGATTGGAGGAGACACGTCGCATCGATGCCGGTGAGTTCCCTTTTATTTTATGTTTGGGGCATTTTATATATATATAATCAAAATGTATTTTTTAAATTGATACAGATCTTGGGACAGAGATTGGGACACAGTGGAAGTGTGTCCCTCCCCTCGCGTATATTTGACACACATTTATAATGCATAGTTATAGTTTTTATTTTTGCATAATTAAATAATTAAATCCCTTGATAAACAAAACATATTTCAAGTAAAAATTCCATTGTGTAATAAAGTTCGACTTATTTACTGAGAGGGTATTCTTTTTAAGGGCATTTAATTTGACCTTTTCATAATTGTTTAAAAATTTACAAGTTAGTATTTTTTTTTTAAACAAGTCAAACTTATTGGAACCAGCTGTAGGACCAGACTGCATATGAATAAGTTTTCATTAGTTCATGTCTAAATATTTTAATGGTCTGCCATTAAAAGTATGTGACACTACTTACAACAGGACGTACCGTGTTAAGTAGATACTTGAATATTTTGATTTCAAATGACAATTTTCTACCCTGTGAGGGATTTAAAGTCTGCTTTTGTTTAAAATATATTTTTAGCCATTTTCTGAAGTATTTTTTTAAATAACTCCTTATGTACGCTCTTTTCAAAAGAAAATGGTACCAAAGGTACATGACATTTTGTACTATAGCAGCTTGAATAAATGACACATGTAAAATGGTATATAGAAATATTTCGGTAAGTTGAATACTTATTCATATCACACTAAAATGTATTATATAAGGATTTTTCTAAAAAAAAAAATAGATCTCTAACCCTGTCTAAAATATGACTAACTGGAATCTGTCAAACAGGCTTTTTAAACTAATAAGTATACATAAATAGAACATGTACGGAAATAAACCTCCTTTACCTATGTATGGAATAAACCTTCAGTACCTCAGAAACAGTAAATAATTATTTAGGTACTAAATATAATTTTAAATAGTTAACAAAACCCTAAAGCATGCAATGCACAAATTAAAATATTATTTTAAAAACAACAAAACATTAAATAATTTACTGCAAAATGAATGATTTATAATGCAATTAATTGGTTTTATCTATGGAATATTCACATTGAAATGTATTCTGTATTATTGGTCAACTTCCTATCTATATTCTATTTGATTTGTTCATATTTATGTTACATTTCAAGTAATTAGTAAATAATGGTTTCTGAGAATCTAATTTTCACTCCTGGCATTCCATAGTTTGACCTGGAGCAGGTAGCTAAGGGTTTTGTCAGTTTTTGACCTGAGGTAGGTAGGTAGTTGGGGCTAGTCTAGGTTGACCTAGGGCAGGTAGCTAAGGGAGAGTCAGTTGTGAATCAGCACTCATTATGTTCACACTGACATGTCAAACTTGAATACTAAAATGGACGATCTAAAAGTGCATTTGCGACATGTGATGTTGTGGGAATTCAAACGAGGCAATAGTGCTGCTGAGACTACAAAAAAAATTTGTGACGTTTACGGTGAAGGGACAATAAGTGATGGTGCAGCGAGAAAATGGTTTGTGAAGTTCCGTTTCGGAGATGTAAGCTTGAAAGATGAAGAACCGTCTGGACATCCTTCAAACTTTGAAGATGCTTTGAAGTTGTTTATGGAACAAAATTTACGTCACACAACTTATCGATTAATGGACATTCTGAACACCTCACAAGTAACCATATATCAGCAACTAAAAAAGCTTGGGAAGGTTAATAAGTCGGGAGTTTGGGTACCGCACCAACTCAGCTGCAAAAACAATGATGATTGTGTGAGTATTCTAACAAGAATTTTTTTGAAGCTTTTGTGGTTATTTTCACAATACATTTAGATTTTTGAGAGTCGATGATGTACTGCAACAGATTTCCAATTATTCGGAGTCAAATTAACTGGGTAGCGGATTAATTGGGACAATAAAAGATTCTGTTTTTTTTTTTAAACATTTCGAAATTCTTAATAAAATCCCTGACATTTTCCTTACAATTGAGATCTTTATATATTGGGTGCTCCAATAAATAATGTAATTTTTGAGTACTTCTTTTATTTTTCAGAATTAAGATAAACAAAGTTCTTTTTTTTTATATTAAATATATTCTCCTTCATTTTCTATAATGCTCTTCCATGTATCTGGTAGACTGCAAGTCCCTTCTTCCAAAATTCACTTGTCCGTGACGAAAAATGCTCCTCCTGTGTATATTTTATATATTAAAAAATGATTGGCGAATATTCGGTGGGTTATTGTTTCCAATCCAAACTACTGCAGCCTTTGTAATGTCTGTATGTGGCCGAGCATTATCCTGATGGAAGTACACCTTTCGTCTTGAAACCAAAGATGATCGTTTTCCTTCTAGCGCTTACGCCACTCAAGTTGTTCGTAGATTGCGGTACATCTTCTTTGTTATCTTAGTTTGGGTTTTAAAATTCCAAATAACACTTTACGTGGGAGAATCTTTCACAGCTTGGGGTGTCGGTTTTCTGCTTTCCTCACCCGCTGTTTTCGGCACTTGACATTTTTATAGAGAACCCATTTCTTGTTACCAGTCCAAAAGGATTAATTTCTGTCATGTGAGAGCAAAGAAAGTTTGTCATTTGCTTAACATGCCCAAACCATCTTTGACCCTTTTTAATTCTATTAACCATGCCAAGATTAGCTTTACATTCTTTCGTAGTATCTTCATTCTTTACTCTATCAAAAATGGATTTGCCACACATACATAAGTGATCTCACCTCCACTGCATTCAATCTATTTTCGTTCCTCTTCTGCCAGCTGTAGGCTTCGCTTCCGTACATCGATATTGGTACACGATATTGGTAGACATATGTCTATTAGAAATTATTGCATTCAAAGTAACATTCTCGATATCTTTTTCAGCCTTCTCTCTTCTATCAAACATACTTTCCAAATAAACAAACTTATTAGCTTGTTCCAAACATTCATTGCATTTCATAGTATTTCACACACCCTCTTACTTTTCTCCTACTCAAACACCTAAATTAAAGTAAATTATTTCATGAGTGGGAAAATATATTGAGATATTTATATATGTGATACAAAATAAATCAAAATGACCCAATTTTAAAAATAATGTTTTTTTAATCAAATCATCAGTTTGGTGTAGAATCATATAGATAGTGTAAAAATATTACATTTGTTGGATCTTTTACAAACAGCCATACATTTTAATAATAATATTGTTAATTTGGTTGCTAAAATGTGATGATTCATTTCATGAGTTACTATTTCTGAGACTGGAATAATATTGTGCATAGTTTTCTTCAGAATTCTTATTTGAAAACAGGTCAAAAGGATATCTGTGTTCCCAAATATTACCAGTTAGCTGGAAACATTAGTTAATGTGCACATTATCAGTATTCATGTGTATTTAGTTTTACCTGGAAACAAAGATGTTTATTCTTACCACTTTCTGGGAATTCCTAATGGCTTATGTCATTAAGGGTTGCAATTAGAAAAACATAGGTTTAAAGGGAACTGTGGAGCATTTGGATATTCCATAATGGGTTTACAATTTAATTTATTATTATTCTCATTTTGTAATTTCATGTTAAATTTATTATGGCTTAAAATGGATTATCCCTTATGGTTGGTTGCATTGTTGCATACCTCAACAATAAAAATAATATTTCACAAATTCTCATTGCTGCAGCAAAAATTATATATTGTAATGTTTACAAATTGGCAGTTTATGCATTTGCAAAGAGGGAGTGGGCTTAAATACTGATGTTTTCTTATTTATGTTAAAAATGATTGGTTTGTTGGTATTTTATTGTCATTTAAAGTGGCACCTCTGAACACTGTATAAGAAACATAAAAAAAAACTTCTTGAAATCTCAAAAGCAGCCCATTCTGCAACCTCTATGTTAGGGACAATAATACTTTCTTACTTACCATCATGCCAGTATGGCATCCCACACTTTTCTACCCTGACAGACGGCTCTCGCCCTTACCACATTCATACATCTTCACTTGCGTGCTTGACGTTTAATGCGGTTACTAACAGGACCTTCTTCCTGCATCTGGTTAATTTTTTCATGCCACATCTTCAGTGGTCGCCCTCCCTTTCTGGTGCCGTCAATACTTGCATCATATGTCTTTCTTCATTCACTCCCTCAGCCCAAACCGCCCGAGTGAC
>JADDOH010010538.1:0-56158 GCA_016648135.1 Agrypnia vestita
CACTCGCTGTTGGCGTCGATTATTAAGTCGATTATTTACTCAGTTACTAATTCTATTCGAATAAAATTAGTAACTAATGTCAACGCCGAGTGAAATCATTCGAATGATCATTCGGTCCGATGTTCGCCGCGGTCAGCGATAATATTATTGTTTGTTAGACGTTGAATTTTCGATTTTTAGAGGGAGTTAAAAATAATAGACATATATTTTTTTAAGAATAGCAATTTTGAAAAAATAGGTATCTTAAATTTTAATTATTTGGCTTTGAATAAAGAATTAACATGACGCTGTGTGTTACGGACAGGACAAAGCCTGCGCCTACCGTCAGGCAACCGAACTTTCGAGCTCTGCAGTTGACGTAATCACGTCATATAAATGATAGAAATTTCTGATGTGAATGAAGCAGAGCAAAGGCCCCTTTCAGGGCCAACGCCGATCGCCGTGACCCGGTTGGGGATGGGTACCGTGCCGAGGACAGCGCGCGAGTTCTCGGCCGCGGTGGTTGTCCTTATACGTGTCTCGGCGTCAGGCGGCGGCACCCGGGAGAGGGGATGAGCGAATGCGGAGCCTCAGCTCCATGAGAACGCATCCCGCTGATGACAATGGAAATGCGTTAAAGTGCATGATCTGAAATGTGTATGTTTTTACTGAAAAATATTATATGAAAATATTAATGTTCAGATTTTTTAACATTTCAGAGCTCTCTAATATGATGGAAATTAATGGTTTTTTGATTTCAGATGGAACTGAATCACAATTCTATGTAATAAGATACCGCATGAATCACAATTCTATGTAATAAGATACCACAATTCTATGTAATAAGATACCGCATTTGTTTTAATAAAAAGAGCGGGCTGCTGCGGTGTGCTGACACTGAGCGGACGTTCACGCTCGGTACCTACTGCTTCTGCGGAGTGCTGACCGCTGGCGCTGATTTTGCCAAGCTAAGTATTTCTTCGCAGTTCAACCGTCTTTTTTAAGACGATTATTCTTGACGACCTCGTCGAGTTTAGACATTTTGCTCGAAGCAAATTCTTTTGCTGTCGCCTCTGGTGCACATTCCCGTGTACTAATATCGCTCTTTTTCCAGCTGCTCACACGGTGCGCCCGTGCTGTGTGAGACATCCCGAAGGCTTCTGAAGCGGAATCAGCGGACCGCACCTTTGTTGCCTGTTCTGTGCGGAACACTGTGAAATACTTGGTGTATTAAATAAATAAGACATATGTTTATTGAATTTGGCATACCTAGCTCTGTTTTTATTTTTTGAGGACAATAAAAATAATTACTTTTAATATCATCCAATGTACATTATTTATATCATTTTAAATAATATTATAACCCCGATTTTCATAAAATTAATGAAAATATATATAAAGAATCATAAAAATAATAAAACTTATTACAAAAATATTCATATTCAAATCACGATAACTAATAGGCATCAACTTATCATCGCTGCATATATCGAATGTAACATACCTAGTTCACAATATTTCATAGGTAGATCCCTGCCTATGTTGAGTCAAAAACGCTCAAGCAACCATGACCTAATATCAATAGGTAGTAACGGAGATAATTGACTTCAAAGTTTGTATTTTTCTATTCGATATTTCTGACTAATATTTTGCAAAAAAGTTGGACCATCATTCAAGTAACACGTATACAAAAAATTTAAATTTCAATATCTTTAATACAGGCCAAATAAAATGAAAAAACTTTAATTTCTGAAAAAAAATCTTTAAAAAAGTTTTAATCATTTGGCTTGTGTTAAAGCGTAGCAATCTTTATAAGTTAAAGCGAAAATTTTAATTTTTGTTTTAAGTTATTTTAATGACGGTCCAGCTTTTTGCAAAAGATGAGTATAAAATGCAAACTTTGAAGTTAATTATCTCCGTAACTACTGATATTATGGTCATGGGTTGCCTGAATATTTTCAATTCATAACATAGGCAGGAATCTACCAATGAAATATTGTGAACTAGGTCTGACACACCTTGTATAATATAGCTCATATGTGATGTTTAGTTTATTCTGTGATAATTGAAAAAAAAGTAACTGCGAAGAATAGACTTACAATTTTTTTTTTAATTACTAGGCATACTTTAACGGCACTATTTTTTTATAGAAAAAATTGTCATTTTTTCATGTTTTTTGCACATAAAATTACTTTGCATACTTCCGGCATATGGAATTTATTCTGTACTGACTTACGGCCACAAAATGTGAGAGTATAGAGAAAATATTATATATTAGTATTAATTTCTTTGCGGGTAACCCGCGTCAAAGTCTGGTCCTCAGAAGGATCATTTGTCAACCGACGTTTTGCCTGAATCGCAACAGGCATCTTCGGGTGCCTTGTTAATAAATTTCCATCACGAGGGGTAGTGCGAGCCCGTCCGTTCGTATTGGAAGCTTACTACCAAGCCTTATAGCCAGTGACATGGCCACTGGACTACGAACTTCAATGTTATTTACCAATGTTTTGCATGGTTTGGCCATGTGGAACTGAGGAGCAAGGAAAGGTAAGGAAAATTGTTTGTCGAAGACAGCAGAAACTGAGGGCGTCTGCGAATTAAAATAATAAAACAATATATTCGATATATCAAACTCTTTTATTGTATTTTATATAACTATTAACAGGAAAATGAAAATTTTAATAAAAAAAATACAACTTTCAATTATAATTAAACGAAGCCATATCTCTTTTGGCTTTCCTGTCCTTTCCAAAACAACTTCGTGAATTTCCTGCCAATTCTTCAGTAGTGTTTTGAAAATCTCTAACTGAACTGCTATAATTTTTTCTCTGCATATCACTCGGAGTCGTTATGGCTTTTATTACCTGCAAACAAAGAAAAGGTTATAAACAGAGAAAATAGAAGAAAAACAATATAGATCAAATTAAAAAACATTTTGTAATCGCAAAGACTAAATATGTAGGAAAACACGTAATTTTATCAATAATCTAACCTTCCTGGAGCATTTCTTCATATTCTCGAACCTATTTCGAAAATCTGTCAGACTGTATGCATTATATTCGTTGCATAGTGCAGAAGTAAGATCTGACGATATCTGAAAAAACATTGTTATCAGTGTTTATTACCATTTAATTAACAGCATAAACTGTTGAATATCGTTAAATCCATGAATACTTACTTTGTATCATTATCAACAAACAATTTAAATCGCTGTCATCAGTCAAACATTTAAAATGACGTTTAAATAACGTGTTGCCATGTGCAAAATTATAGACTTTAGAAAAGTGATTTGAAAAATTTTTTTCAAAGGTTGTACAAAAACTGGGGTATGTTGTTTGCATAAATTATTTTAAACCGAAGCCTCTCTAAGGCCTGGATGTTTCATATTTGAACAAAGTAAGTGTATATCCTGGGTTAAACTGAGTTTGACCTCAAGGTTACGCGAAATCTCACAGAAACAGTTGTTTCAAACTAAATATTCATAAGCGTGCTATAAATATTGTAGTTTATTAACGTTGCAGACATAGCATACATTCATATTTTTTATTTATTTATGGTCTACTAGAAGGATTCAAATTTGATTATCGATATTTATAGAAACAAAAAATACTCAATCTTTTTTATAGGAATGCTCCGGTTTACATTAACCTTTGAAAATTTTATTTTTTTAAAGGCTTACGAATATTATAAGTTATTACCTTTGCAGACATAGTATAAAGTATACATCATTTTTTAAGTATACCGTCATATTTTTTTTGGGCGCAAAAATAATCGATAACTCGTAAATCAATTACTAATCATTCGATTATGAAAATAACTCATAATCGCGCATCGCTAGTAAATAGTGAATATACTGAATACGACTAGCACTCTTATCTATGCCGCACTCTGACCACCACAGAATAAAGAAGATAAAGAACGCGCACTCATGAAGTCATGAATTTTATGATTTTAACAGTCGCCACCTAGCGACCGTCACATACATTTAGCTTGATTTATTTATTTATTTGTTTAAATTAATATTTATTTCTGAAAATATAAAGCAGGTTTTAAATTAAAATACGATAAATTTGAATTAAATATTTATTTATATCAAATCCGCCAATTCCATAATAAGAGTCAGAAAAACAATTGGCAAAGAAAACTGACAATTACATAATCAATATAATAAATTTCACAATAAAAAACATTTAGTTTGTTACAATACAAAAAAATAAAGAATTTACAAAATATATTCAAAATAAAGGAAAACAATGACTTATTATTTAGAGATTATACAAAATATAGTAATGAATTGAATTTATCGTCGCTGTATGTATAATAAATCCTATGTAACGTTTAGTACATTCTGATGAGCGAATAAAAACTGTTTTAAAAAATAATTGCATAGACTAGATTTATAAAAAATATTTTAAATAATTACTAGGCAGACCTTTCAGATGAACGGCACTGTTTTTTTTGTATATGTTCATTATTTATCTGGATTCAAAATTCGGCGGATCCACTAATTTAAAGTGTATTTATCACATCTGGAAAATCTGTGGAATATTTCATTTGTTCTCTAAGTGGAAACATAACACCAGCATCGTTCCGACATGATAAATCTGAAAATATATAAAATATACGTATAAACATTCAAAAGTCAAACAGTAAAAAAGCAATATGTCCGCCAGTGAAACTTGGAACATTATAAACAATTTTAAGTAAATGGAAAGCTGGATTTAGATAAATAAGATTAAATCATTTATTTGCCCAATTTAGATCATTTACCTGCACTTCCTCAGCCATAGCAACCTCCATCATGTTTTAAGGTTTCAATTTTGTCAACCACCTGTAAAAGCAAACCAGACGCGCAAACGCTTTGGAAGACTCAAGGGTGTCATGGCGAGGAACCGGATATTATCCAACATGGCTATAACGTCACGGCTATTCTATGGTTCTTGCCTTCTCTATTTTGTGGTTCGTGCACAAGATACAAGATGGCTGACGATAAATCAATGCGTATGACGTCACGGCTATTCTGTGGCGCCACCTTATAGTTGTCTCTCGGTACTAGGAGTGCCCACCCCCTGGTGCCCACAGAATATAGACCAAAAAACTGTGCCCACTGTACCGCACTCTTTGACAGCTCCATAGAAAAGTGATGCAGACAGATCGTTGACATAAATGCTCAAACCATGGACAAGAGAGTATACTAATTTACCAAAGGCAATATTACAGTCCGTCCAACCATAGATAAGCGTCCAACTCACGTCCAACTTATCTCTAGAATGAAAGGGGGGCGGTAGAAGATAGGTGGGAGTAATATTATATGTAATAGAATAGCCGACAAACATCGTGAACAATTTTCGGCCTAGTGGGGGAAAGTTTGCGCATGTACACTCCATACTTTCTCTCCCCTGAGATCCAAAATTTGTCTTCTGCGCAGCTGTAGCCAATGTTCAAGTGTTTGCCGGCTATTGTACTCCTATATTGCTAGCAGGGTGTGGAAATAGGCGAAATCACTACAGTGCAGAAATATATGTTTGTCTCACCTGATATAGTTATCACTACCGTGGAGGATTAATTCCCATAAAATCGACGGCGAAACGTGACGCGAATCCGCATTCCGATAATAGCTTTAACAGATGGTCGCTTCACTATACAGGATTTGCCCGGCCACCGTAATAGAAATAAGTAAGTCGGGAACTGATTTTAAAATAAATTAAAATGGGATTTCAGAAATAATATTTTGTTGGTACGCGCAAGAAAGAATACGATTAACATAGTTTTATGACCAGAAGAGCTTGTCGGCACCGCTTTTGGCAATAGAATTATGCGCACGTGCGATGTCAGAAAACCTTTCTCTGTTGGAAAGCAGTAAATGGGAACTTTCCCGGGGGGATAAACAGGCCGCGTCATAAAACACGAGCCATGATAGAGGGTATATTTGCTTTGAACTTGGCGACTGCCAGTACAGCGGCTTAGGCGACCTTTTAGAAAACAATAGGTAATCGCAGTTACGAATGGGCCCGGATCTTTGGGACATTTTAGAATTCCCGACGGCCGGTGCAATAAAACGTTTTCCGATACAGAAAAATATTTTAAAAGTATCAGTAAATTGGTTTACAAAGGTTTTTTTCTGGAACCGGTGATATAATAATATTTCCGAATAAATTGTCCCAAGCGAATAGGGAGAAAATCCCATCTGTTACCGAGCAGCTGTGCGGGAACAGAGAAAAGATTATGCCTAGGCGTTTGAATTTTATTACTAAATTCCCAGATCATTTATCAATAATCGGGCGGAGAGATATCGGTTATATAATTAATAATAATTTAATAATTCAACGAACGATTTAATGTCCCCGGTATTATATATTATATATAGATGATATATTATGTGTGATGTATAGGTAAATTTAACATTGAAAGTGAGATTAATTACGACGCCGCGATCCCAAGAGCAATTAATTTACGCAACGACGATAGGTAGACGCAGACTTGATGTATCATTTAACACACAAAAAAGGAAACAAAGTCAAAGGAAAGTAAGAAACCTATAAATTAATAAAATAAATACAAAATATCATAAAATACTGTGTAGAATCAGGATTATTTTTTTGTATTAATATTCGTAATAGCTATTTTTTTCTTTTCTAATCAAAATTTATTGTAATGTGTAAATACATATAGGTGTACAATTGACGATGTAACTTGTAACTATGTAAAATAAAATGTAAGTATAATCTTTTGGTAACGATACACCTCGCCATATTTTGGCTTTTATTAAATACAAGCAACGAATCAGATAAGGCCTACATATTATGTGGATGTTGAGGAATGTGCGTTTTAAATACCGTTAAAATATTTTGGCTTTTATTAAATACAAGCAACGAATCAGATTATGTGGATGTTGAGGAATGTGCATTTTAAATACCGTCAAAATTAAATTAGATATCCCGCGGGAACGTTTTTGCCATTTTAGATAGATCCCCAATGTAAGGCTTATTGTATCTTTATTTGTAGTGAGACCTTCCTACCTACCGGTGTATAAAGTGGTCGCCCCTTTCTCGCACGACCGAAGCTACCAACTAAAAATTTCGTTTTTATAAATTATTTAATACAAATTCTATTTCTAATATGAGGAGCTTAACTATTCTTCACCGCGCTCTTACTGTCCTGAAACCGCTCGCATAAATAGCTGACATAACTAGAAGCATGTTTACGTAAATAAATATCTGAATAACCTTTTTTTTTCGAAAGAACTGAATTGAAAATGATAGAACTGTTCCCTAACATCGCAACACCTTCGTAATGTAGTTTATCGATGTTTAATTAATATCAGGACTCTAATATGTTTACGTAAATATCATTCTAGACGCTGATACTATATAATGGCTCGTGATGTCGTTTAACCTAATCTATTAAAATGTATATTTACACGTAATTATCTATGAAAATGGCTCATGATGTCGTTTAACCTAATCTATTAAAATGTATACTTATACGTAATTATCTATAAAATTGGCTCGTGATGTCGTCTAGTACCCACATTGTGACGCAAAGCAACCCGAAGTTCTTTGAGAAAACGTGTTGTATTTCCAGTGATCAAACCATACGAGAGAGAACAAATTTACGCTACATAATTTAATTCGGACGGGAGAGAAAAACATATATGGAAACAAATTTATGAAAAACATAAATAAATTCAGTTATTATGATAAATTTCCTACCTTTCGATTTGAAATATTGAAGTGAAGATCTCGCCTCCTCTGTTCATGAATTTGGAAGAAGGAAACATTTACATAAATTCTAATTACATTATGAATGCTCGAGGTTGACCGGTTCGAAGTAGGTTTTTATTTTATTAGTAGCCCGTGAATTTAAAATACTTAAAATGATTTGAAGACTATATGAATGACGTCAGATTTAATTGATCATCATTCCGCGAAGATAAGGGTGGAAAGGGCTCCTCCACGTACGCCCTTCCGGATGGGTTCCGACCTTTTACAAATGATGAACCCCCTATCCTTAGAACGAACAGGTCAACCCGTGGCTTGATATTCTTTAATTGCTTGAGTATCATGCAATAAGATGGTGATCCCACGAAGTGTACCAGGTTTCCGGCGACATATACACATCAGGAATCCTTCCTCGCGTCTGACGGTGATTTTCATAGACATAAGTTAACTGATAATGATTTGAAATGTGATACAACGTTATCAAGCTAGTGGCACAGAGATCCGCTGGGAATCCTTAATCCTGCGTCAAACGGATCCATTGTAGCACTGCTGTGTTGATTTCGTGTTGATGAAAAGGTATCCTTGAAGTTATCGAATAGATAATTATAATGCAGTTCTTTATGGTGATTTCGGCCAACGGTGAAACTCGTGATGTGCACATGTCGTCGATAGGCAACCCCGCAGGAACATTTTATAATGTTAGTGATGATGATGATGAAGGTAAGTCAGTTGTTTCCTATCCCGAACGTACGTAATGGGACAAACAGACGGATTGTCTGAATCATCGAAATTGAAATACATATTTCATGCAGATAATGTAGAATTTAATCATTCTTCATACACTCCCAAGGTATGTCATTCGGCAGATCGAAGATTGCCAAAGCCTGAGGTCCTTCCACTGGCAATTTAGCAGACGTTATACAGTCAGTACACACTATTCTTCATGTCTCAGGCTGCAGAAAACGCACTATTTCTAGTATACCCTTGACTAGTGGTCATGCTCTGACATGGTGGAACATCCATTACCAATCGTCACAAGCCCTGGTTTTCGACGGTCCAACGGACGACAACCTTACCTATCAGATCGCACAATTATAAACCAATCAAAAACAATACTAAGAAATCTATTACTTGTTACGCATTATAGTCCGAAACTGAAACTTCAATGAAATGTTTTGTACGACCGTTAATTATTTACTTTTTGACGAATAAACCTATTAAATGTTAGTGTATAATTTTGAACTAGTACGTGAAATAACAAAAATAAATAAAAATAAATAAATCAGTTTAACTGAAATACCCTTTTTGACGTCTCTGCTCGGTTCAAAGTATTCCACTTTTATTTATTTGTTTTCCTTGCTCCTTGTTCCCTGTTCCCTTATTTTGTCTTCCTTCTTAATTCGTCTCCAATAGGTTATATAGATAGATTATTTATACCAAAATGGACAGCGCTTCCGCAATGCTTCACGGTTTAAAAATCACTACTCCCGTCTCCCCGTGCGTCCCGCGTTTTATACACTTTCAGTTGACCTCAATACTTCTGCTGACGTCACTTGTTTACAACATTCCGCACGAAATTTCCAGGAATTTTCCCCTCCCTCATACCTCCCCTGGCCTAGAGGTCATTGACATGGTGATTTTTTAGAGTAAACAAGTCTAAAAATAGAATACGCATTGTACGTACCCAAGGCTTTCAGTGATACAACGAATAAGAACGATTTTTTTGAATACGAATAAAATATTCACATTTTCTCTCTGAATTAAGATAGTTTATTACCGCTTCTTTACCATCCCTTTGTAATAAGGTGTATATTCGGTTCATCACATATTGTATGTAATACTTTTTTCAAAAAAAAAATGTTTCAAATAATGTCTATATCTGTACCTACAATATTGTGGCAAATGGTAAACATGTCGATTAACCTTTATTATTGAATGACTTGTCAAAAAGCTTTTATTTTAAAAGATATAATTAAGAGTAATATATTTAATCTACAGAAGGCTGAAGGATTTTTTATCTGAAAACCGTATAAAATGAAATTGTCAATTAATGATTTCAAACTGGTTAAATACTGGAATGGAGTAATTTTGAATTTAAAAAAAAAATATATATATCTATAGTTTTTTTTTTTGTAAGATTAAATTGTCGATAAAATTGCTACTTTGTTTAGTTGTAATAATTGTTTAATGTAATAATTTAGTTTTAATCAAAATTTAAAACACCTCAAAATGTCTTTTTATATTAAGTCAAACGTGGTTTATTCTATGTGTGCTGTAATGGTTTTTGTAGACAGTAAAATTATACCTACTGTATGTTTAATAATTATAATTAATCGTTAGAATGATATAAGTGTGTAATAAGCGAGACTGTGCCATTTATTAAATTCTATGTCATTTTGGTTTAGGTTTTGATTTTGTTTTGGTTTTGGGATCCGAAGTTACGGATCGCAATTACGAGTCAGAGGTGAATCGGAAGTGAGATCTGGAGTGCGGAGTGTGGAAGTGAGGTCCAGAGTATGGAAGCTGGAGCGAAATCAGGAGTGGAGAGCCCACAGCGAAAGGGCGAGCCGAGCCGAAGAAACGCCCAACGCCTTAAGTATCCTTTTTATACATAACAATCAAGAATTTTGCAGAGACATTTATTTTTAGTATTCTAATAGTGATTTTTTCTCAAAAAAAACTAGTTAATAAGTAGATTGTATAATTTTTGTGCTTACTTTTCTTTTTATCTATAAAATTAATTTAGTTAGTTATTAATTTAGTTAGTTCTGAATTTAATTGATGTTACTTTTCCTCAATAATATTCTATAAATAAGTAGATTGCATAATTTTGTGTTCCTTTTCTTTCATGTATAATATTAATTGGATTGTTTTTAAATTTTAACTGCTCTTCAATAATTTTTTCTGATATAAGTAAATTGTATATTTTGTTTGTATATTTTCTTTCGCCTATTATATTAATTGAATTTACTGCAAATATTATAATACCTTGCCTTTGACTAAACTTTGCATTAAACTGTGTGAAGCACGAATTACCGCGCCTAATTTACACCCCCTGCCATTCCTTCCACTGTGACTAATTTATGTATGATACCGGCAAGTCGTAGAGCCACGACTGTACCGTATAATCGACGGTGCCCGTAAGTGGAGGGCACGCGTCCTCAGAGCAAAATTGATATCCACAGTGATATCACACCCATACCGGTGTCACTTCGAGTCTTATACGCATGTCCGAGAATTAGCACCAATTTATATCCAATCAGCGCCGCCACATGGGATGAATGAGAGTCACGACGCTTGCGAACAACGGGTCAAATGACAGCAATGCGATAAAAGTAGCATTTTCTGCCCCGCTTAGTCCGCGACACCTCTACTTATGGGCATTAGGAATATAGAAACATTACATATATGGTGGGAGTATACATTTTCTTATCTATGAATGGGAGGGTTGCACAGGAGGAGGAGAGCACAGATAATATTGGTTGGGAGGGCGCTGTAGGTGTATTTTATCATTATCTAAGGGCCCTGTACACATTGGCCCAACCTCGGCAGAGCCAACGTCTCAGCCAACCTCGCAAAATGGCGGACAGCGATTACACATTATCCAACGTATCGGCCAACCTCGCTTTGGCTAGAGTGACAGGGGCGCACTGGCACTCTTGGGGGCCCTCGGCGAGAACTAGTGAAGAAGCCCCTGCATTTTATGGAGATGTGCAATATCAAAGTTTGCATTTTTTTATAAAGTTGAACTGTCATGAAGTATCATCATTACAGTAACTTATGTAGATTACGAAAAATTTATTCACTTTAATACAAGTCGAATAAAACGATAAAAACCTTGCGAAAATTGGAAAAAGTTTTTTTTACAAGGTTTTTATCGTTTTATTTAAGTTTTATTGAAACAAATAAATTTTTCATAATCGATAAAAGTTACTGTAATGATGATAGTTCAACTTTTTGCAAAAAATAAGTCAGAAATATTGAAAAAAAAATGCAATCTTTGATACTGCATATCTCCATAACTATTGATATTAGGTCATGATTGTTTGAACATTTAACATAGGCAGGAATCTATCGGCCATCTTATAATTTTCACAAACATTGATTGAGCTACTTAACGTGGGTCAGGGGGCTATGTGCAAGCAATTTCAAATACGTGGCTTCAAAGCCGTAGCTGCAAGTAGGCCTATTTTATATCTATATCAAAGGTATAAGTTAAATATGTAATTGACAAATACTATGTATACTGGAAATAATCACGCTATTTATTCAAGGATTAATATTAAGCTCTTTAAAACATTAATTTATCCTTTAGTACCTGCATAAAAACATCATTTTTTTCTTAAGTTCATCGATAATGAAAATTAAATTGCCACTTCATCGATAATTAAATTCTTACTTAAATTAATACTTAATTATATTTATAAACAAAAGATTAGACATTAACTCCTGATTCAAAGTTGATCTAAGTCTATTTTTTATTTTGAAAAGATTTGCTCAAAAGTAACAAGGAAGAGTTATTTTCTGGTTTGTGTCTTCTGGCCGATGTTTCGGATCCCATTGCAGGGTCCATCATCAGGGCTGATGTGTATACGGCATAGTACCCCAGAAGACACAAACCAGAGATTCTGGCCGTGGAAACCTAAGAACATTCTTAGGGATTGGTTAATATAAACTTATAAGCTATGTAAAGATTAGTAAAGGGTCCTAATTGAGATAATTCAGAAACAACATAAAAAGCGCACGCTAAACATCTAAAACCCTTTTTCTCACTAAATAGTGAACGTAATTCTTTTCTTGCAATTCTAATTTATAATCCTCACTCTTTTCTACATCATGATTCAGCTTGTGATGGGTCCTCTTCTTCGCCTTTCAGCTCGATCCTACTCCTAACTGAGTTTACGCCTTGTTAGAGGCAAACAAGCTATCTATCTACGTCGGGTGAAGGCTCTACGGCTTTTAACGTAGTATTTCCAAACACCCTCGCTTTATTCAAGACCTCCCCAGTTCACGTTGTGTAATTTTTTGTTTCGAACTATAGGGGATGAATTGGTTTAGTGGTAACCCTAACGCAAGCTTTACTTAAATTAAATACTGGGGTATGAAGTTCGTGAATGTTCATGGAAAACGCAAACAAAACTACCTAGCACGTCAATTAAGCCCTACGGTGCAATTGCTAAACATACTATGTTCCGTGGCCCTATATTATTTACCTATCATTCCTACGGTCTGAAACCACTGCATCTGGTGTAGCTGCGCTTCCAGAGTGCGCGATCCTCTGCTCCCACGCCCTCTCCGCTCGATCCCCCCATTGTCCTACCTGTATGGGATCGACCGCCATCCACTGGAAAGGTTAGTGACGTGCCGTTATCACATGCGCATGCACCTATAGAGTACATAGATCCCCTGAAAGCCCTCGAGTCCTTCGTAGCCGCTCCTATGGATGATTCCGTCTTCGACGCCCTCGCTGATTAATAATTTTATCTTCCGCCGTTATCTAGCTGTGCTTATTCCTTACGATCTTTTATATTTACTCTGCATTATTTTTACATCAATTACATTGTTACGTTTATTTACTAGCCGGCCTAAGTTCCGTCACCTGTATCTGGCCCTATGTCTCATTCTAGTGGTACGGTGGGTTCCAATGGATAAAGGGGGTGTGGGAGGTATGTATAAATGTATGTGTACGCGAAAAATGTGTTTGCTTTAAATTCGGCCCCTCCATACCCAAAGGCTCATCGGTGACTGATCCCATCTTCCTTCTCTCGACACGAGTTCCGGATACGTTGACCTGAGCCTGGATGCGCCTTTTCATGTTGGGCCTCTTCTGTGCAAAGTACCGCACCATCCCTCGCGTCAGTGTCTGGCGTACGGGCTCAGAGCCAGTTTGCCCCCCGAATTCCAACTCCTCCAGGTTAAACTAAGTTAAACTACGGTATATATACTGAAGCTACTGTAAAGATGGTCCCGGGCCACCTGTCAAGTCAAAAATATGCGAGTGGGGAGGGGGAGTTTCCTAGACTCCCCAACCCTCGCCTGTGAGCAACTGCAGCCCATTGGCCATTCGCGACACTACAGTGACTGCAATCACCCTCCCAGGTAGTACTTATTATAATCTGGTATGCATCAATACGTTCAATCCATTCCAGACGAGGGAAGACATCCGCACGGGTGTTGTGCCACCCGTGAAGAGCCCCCTCATACACTACGTACGAATAGATACATACTAATAAAATATAATATACATACATATACTTACATATACAATACATAAATAAATACTTGTAATGGTTGGTTGCCATGTGGTTTCACGAGGCCATGACCCCTCGTATTAGTAGATGGAAAGGTGGATCTGGACAGTAGGGATATGCCTAGCCCCTGGCCAGGGATGTCGGTGTATTTTCTCCAAATGGTGTACAGCTAGAATCCTGCCATCGATGATGATGGGATCTGCCTAATTTTCTCCGACTGATGTGTAACTGGAACCCTGCCTTCACTGATGAAGATGATGTTGTCACTATCGAAACGTCACCTGATGATATATAGCTGAACCACCGCTAGTGATGATGATGATGATGATGATACTATCGTAACGTTTCCTGACGATATATATCTGAGACACCGCTAATGATGATGATGATACTATCGGAACGCCTCCTGACTATATATAGCTGAACTACCGCTAGTGATGATGATGATACTACCGAAACGCCTCCTGACGATACATAGCTGGGACACCGCTAATGATGATGATGATGATGATACTGTTGAAACGTCTCCTGACGATATATAGCTGAACCACCGCTAGTGATGATGATGATACTACCGAAACGCCTCCTGACGATATATAATTGGGACACTGCTAACGTTGATGATGTTGATGATACTATCGAAACGTTTCCTGACGATATATAACTGGAACACTGCTAATGATGGTGATGATGATGATGCTATCGAAACGCCTCCTGACGGTATATAGCTGGGACACTGCTAATGATGATGATGATACTATCGGAACGCCTCCTGACTGTATATATATAACTGGGACACTGCTAATGATGATGATGATGATGATGATGCTATGGGAACGTCTCCTGACGATATATAACTGGAACGCGGCGATTGGTGGCGATGACGTAACATAGCGAGCAGTGTGTAATCGGAACGCGGCGTAAATAAATCAGTCAATCAAACAAATAAATGAATAAATAAATATATAATTAATTAACTAATCAATTAAATAAATAAATAGATAAATAAATAATTTATAAATAGATGAATAAATAAATGAATGAATGACTGAATGAAAATTAAATAAATAAACAAATAAATAAATATATTTATATGTTCCGGACAGGAACACGCAAAAGATAGTTTGGTTCCACGTGCCCAAAACTCGAAGAAACGCACCGAAAGTTTCAGATGGCAAAGTCGTATAAAACCAATCTAGAAACGCCGGTGTAGTAGAGGTTGCCTTAAAAGGGCCAAAGAAGATCCAGAGAAAGTCCAATTAGTCAGCAGGGTCGTTGTAGGTAGAGAGAAATGAAAGACTGGTAAAAGTGGTCCGATAGGCTCTTAAAGCACCTTCAGGTGTACTGAATTGCTCGCCGTTATGAAACTGTTTATATAGCCAAATTACAAAATCCCTTCCATAACTCCATCGTAAAACAATCAGCCAATCACAAAGCTTGCTTTGCCGATTTCAGCGCTCGCGCCATCTCTGAGTGAATTTTGGTACTAATCAGTCTGACGATTGGCTGCGGAGATCGGCAGAAAGCACTTTGCTCCGACATAAAAAATCGTAAAAATAGTTTCATCGTCTTTTTGAGACGTAAATCATGTTAATTTATACAAGACTAAACCTTGCTGATAATCTAACATAGTCTATGGGACCCGCAAGGTAGTATTAACAGAGTTATTACAAGTTATGTACCGAGTGCAATCGGCTAGTTACATTAAATTCAATAAAAAATAGTTCTTAAGTAGATACATGAATTTTTGTGTAATAATTATGAAGTATATTTTATAAGGCGTCTTTTGACTATAGTTTAATGAGTGAATAATTAATATTATGTTAGTTATAAACAATTTTATCAAACAAAATTCCTCCTACGTTTCTGATGTAATTTGTAGTCGTAAATATATACTTTTTGTATAGATATTTACTGGAAGAATACAATAAAGAAAGTTTTAGTTTAATTGGACTGCTGTAGCGGCCAATATTCGATTTTGACTGAAAGTCATCTTTTTCGGCACGGTATCGCTCGGCCGGTGGGGTCGATATTAGCGATTGCGCTTATGTTGAGCGTAAAAGGTCCATTTTAGGGCCACTATTTTTAATTCCCCATTTTATGTTTTCTATGCGTTTCTTGACTTTTCCTGTGTTTTTAATAAAAATTATTTTTTGAAGAATTTTGTAAAGTTTAATTTATATTTTGTGTGTACGGTGCTCCACGCACTTTTTAGTAATGATGCTCCTCCGCCAGTCTACGTCCAGTCGGTCTTGTGCGACAAGACTCTGATTTTACGGGCTGGGTACCCGTAAATCAGATGCAAGCGATATGGGGAACGGTCAGTCTGCAGCCTGCCGCCCCACTTTAATCTTCGGAATACCAGCCGGGCGCACCCAATTGGCTGGTTCTCGGAAATGTATATACCAGTCTAAATTATCACGCCTCGTGAGCGGGTCAAATTCCAGAAATATTTGGAAAATATTTCGATTTCCATACTGACCATATGTCAGTCAAAAATGCCGCGAACGGCTGATTGCTTCGAAAAGCGCATCGTCTATCGCTTTGCAAGCGATTTACTCTCTTTATTAAAAAATAAAAGATGTGACAAAAATCCATAAATATTACATTGTATATGTCAATATTTAAATCTATAATAATAAACATTATTCATAGAGTCCAAAAAATAGTGTGTCACATAAAGTCTTTTATTTCATCTGTTTACATAAACATACAAAAACTGGCATTGTTTCGTGATGACGCCACCGTTCCACGGCGATCGTTTCGAACTTCTAATTCCTGTCCGAAACAATATATGAATAGACAAATAAATACCTAATTAATTAATTAATTATTCAATCACTCAATCAATTAAATAAATAAATAGAAGTAAATAAATAAGTTCGGCGTCGAGCACACGAGCCGCCCGATCCCTGGAAGTTCACACACATGCAGAGAAGGGTTAATTTGGCAAATTAATTCGCCCCTATTATGGTCAGTACGGATTTGACATGCAAGCACCTGTGAATAAACACATGTAAAGTTTACGGTACAGGGGTTAGCTTTCACTGTCGGCGCTTCTTCCGTCTCTGTCTGGGGTGTCGAACCCGAGACCATTCTTCTTAATCGTGCGCCACCTTTATATATCGTTATAATCTCAAACGGAAAGAGGATGACATGACTTACCCATCTGCCGCCGATTATATCCATTCCAGTGCATCGTAGTTTCACTTTATGTACCTCACTTTATACCTAAGGATTGCGGACACTTGCCTTGCACGCGCATACGATTCACAGGCCCCTAATTAACTATAGTTCGCGACCTAACCTTTGATCCTGCCATTACGCGCTTATAAGTTTCCGTAGCTGGGGCTTAGTATCCAGCCTCTGCAACTATACGGTGTATGTACTTTAATCAAACCGAAACTAGACATTATTTTCTTTTCTTTAAATTTATATTCCTCGAGATACCGGAATTAGACTCTAGCTCGACACTTGTAAGTATTCATATATCTTAATAATGCTGTAACATAGTCTTTATTTCCGCCTTACGCATCCGTACTTACCCGGGTCATCGAGACTAAACTCTAATTCTAATGATCATACTCTAATGATTATACGCACCGATATTTTTCATAAAAACCGTTACCCGTTATTTTCCGATGTTACATATTCTTATATTTATCCGAAATACCGGGATTAAGCTTTGAATCTAGGATTCCATCCATTTATAAGTTTTAACAAACCCATGAAGCAACCACTTGTCCACTTGTTGTTGTTGAACAATTGATTGCTTCTATAATAAAACCCCACTAGTCTACATTTTTATAAGGTCAATACATATTACTTTTAGGGTCCGCCGATTTAGTTTTATTCTTAATATTATTCTTAATATAAATTTATTATCATCTCGAATATTTGATATCTACTCTCCGGCAAATTTTAATATAGTTTAAATCATTTTAATATAGTTTATCATTTTAATATAGTTTAAAAATAACGGGATTCTGTAATTTCTACAAGTATAAACAACCCCAATCTTACCAAATCCATTTTATGTAGTGAAAGACGCGGGATTTATATTCTTCCTAAAATGTAAAATGAACCCGGTCTAGGTGAAACATCCTTATTTAGTTTCAGGACAACGAGGTTTACGCGTTCCGCGAGGAATATGATATAACCCGATCTAAACGAAGGTAATTTTATATAATTTTAGGACAGCGGAACTTACAAATTTCATAAAGTATATCGTGAAGCCAATCTAGGCGGAGACACTACGTATATTTTAAACAGAGTAAGAGTTTAAATTTAACCATCAAGCCTAATACACCGCAAGAATGTCCTAGGCATAGTAAACAAAATAGCGGTCAAAACTGTAGCGTTTCTATGTTCACACGTTTTAGCTCAAAACGAATACTACAATTTTCACATTTATAATACAAGACGCGAATTTCTAAACGAAATACTTTAAAATAGTTCTAATTGAAATCTACATGTTTCATATTTATTGAATGAAGGCGCGAATTCTAAACGAAACACTAACATTGCTCAAAAACGGGACCCTATATTTATATATGCTTAAAATGAAACGCGAATTCCCGAACGATAGCATTTTATATAACTAAATGTAACGAAATCTTATATAGTTTATAAATAAGAAGACCCGGCCCCAGGCGGTTTTTATATATTTTCAATATAACGAGGCCCTATAACATCTTTATAAGTATAATACAACCCCGGTCTAACGAAACAATGTACTAGAAGTTTTTATATGTTTGAATACATGATATACGTTTTTTTTATACGCGTTTTTATACGCGAGATTTACGTTTTCGTACAATACAAAGTAACCCAAATTATACTAACGTGATTTTTATATAGGATTACAACCGCGAAGTTTACATCACTCCTAAAGTATAACCAGAACTAATTGAAACATTTTTCATAGTTTAAGTCCGCGAGGCAAATATCTTTCATAAAATATAAAATAACCAGAATCAAATTAAACATATTTTTTACCTTATAGACTTTCCCCAACGCGCGTAATAATCCCGGCCACATGAAACGTTTTGATATGTTTTAATAGCGCGGGACCTATGTTTTCCTATATAATATAAGATAACCCGGGCCGAACGGAAGCAATTTTATATACTTTATAAAATAGTGAAACTTGTACTTCTGTAAAACCGTAAATAAACCCCCACCCCCACGAGATTATTTTATATAATTTTTAGAATAATGAAATTTCATACATCTGTAAAAATTGTAAATAAGTCCCGATTCTCACGAGGTTATTTTATATTTATATAATTTTTAGAATAATGAAATTTCATACATCTGTAAAATTGTAAATAAGTCCCGATTCTCACGAGATTATTTTATATAATTTTCTAGAATAATGGAATTTATACATCTGTGAAATTGTAAATAAACTCCGATTCTCACGGAATTACTCTATATAATTTTAAACGAAATGAAAATCTAGATTATTATGGGCTGAACCTGATACCCCGCGAGATCAGCTATATATTTTTCACTAGACGTATTTTTAATCCCAGAATTTATTCGCTATAATTTTAACGGACTCTTACTATTAAACATAAACAAAAAAAAAATTATTAAAATAAACTAAATATTCTTTCGATAACTAAAATAAACCCGGTCTAATCGAAATATTTCATATAACGAAATATTATATGCCTTACAAATGTAAAAATTAAAATGAGACCTCGCGTATTTAGCAAAAGATAGGTATTTTTATAAGACTTATTTAAAATCGAATCTGTTAGTAACAACTCCTTTATCTTTTAACAACTTCCCGCGTGTTTAGCATAAAATAGGTATCTTTATAACGCACAGCTAGTTTCCAGAGATCCGCCAATACTATTCCTGTATACTTAGTAAAACGAAAAATTAACTAAATTTGAACCCTAGCGGTTCCTGAAATTCTGCGAGTATTATTCTGTGAACCTAGTAAGACGATAAAAATAATTAACTTTATAGAACGTAGTGATTTCCGAAGTTCTGATACGCCAAATTAATTACCTTTATAAAATAAAATCAAACCCGTACTCTGAGTTAAAACCCTTTTAACAGGACCTCGCGTATTTAGCATAAGATAGGTATTTTTATAAGACTTATTAACAATTTCCCGCGTGTTTAGCATAAAATAGGTATCTTTATAACGCACAGCTAGTTTCCGGAGATCTGCAAATATCAGTTCTATATATGCCGGACTAATCAACTTAATAAAGCGCAGTAATTTCCGAAGTTCTAATATGCCAAATTAATTACCCTTTATAAAATAAAATCAAACCCGTACCCCCCTTTTCTTTTAACGTGAGCAATCAACAATGTCGAAGAGTATAATTACCCGTACACCACTTTCACTTGAAGTTAAACTATAAAAAGTGCAAATTTATCGCAGATGTTCGGACAAGTACCTACTTTCTGGTAGGTACTATTCTAAAAATTTTTAAGTCATGGACACCTTAGAATTTTTCTATTTATTAAAAATTACCACAAAACAAGAGCTGATTATTACTCGTATTTCGTAAAATTATTTTTTTAGTTGTGAATTATTGAATTATGTGTACAATTATGAAGGTGTGTCTTCAGAATGGATATCTACTATATATTATCTGTCAGTTAAACCTAAAAGAACATTAATACAACAAAGGGTTAGAGTGCCTCAATTCTGACTCCGCGTTACCTCTAATACCCCTCCCAGCAGCCAAAGGTCCTAAGTCGTGTGTTTCCAGGATTTTCAATATCCTACTTTCCTTGATACCCAAATCTTTGTCCCTTAGATTCAGTTTGGCAAAGAAAAAACACATTCCCTCTTGGACCTGTCAGATTGACTCCACCTTCTGTTGTGGTCCCTGTCTCTGTTTTGGGGCGGACTCGGTGGCTTCGGACGATTTAAATTCGCTTCACAAGCGCGATAATTAATTTTTAATATTTAATTTCTAATTTCAGTCCATATTGTCGTTTGATCAACCGTAACCACAATCTATCGGGTACTCCCCTAATCATAGTTGATGTTTCTTCATTATCTACCATTATCATGTCCCGTTCCCTCGTATTTTCACTCGTCTTTATCGGAAATTTAACGATCCTTGGCTGCTATATCATTGTATCAATTTCCCTACACTCACCATGTACACACTGCATACCTAGATATAACAATCATCCAAAGGTACTATACCTAATTTTAAATTAATTTGGGGCGATCTTTTCTCGTGGATCACCCAATGAATCCTGTCTTATGCCCGCGGCACCCCGCGCACAGGGACGTATTAGGTCCCTCCGTTGCGGAATTTAAACATAAATTGTAACCATTTATTATTATTTTTATTGGCAGTAAGATTGATCCACAAAATAACTATGTTACATAGACAGTGAATATTCTCGAACAATATAATACTGGAAGAGTACTATTCGCTATAACACAATAAACTATTAATGTAAGTTAAAGTAAAATTTTAAATTCAGTGGAAAATTTTTAAGATCGTTTTGCTTTTAATTTTTCCCAAAACAAAATAAATAAATAAATAAATAAACACACAAATACACACTCACACAAACCCACTATTGGACATGTTTTTTTATTCTTTTATCGATTGTATGTATGTGTTTTCGCGTAATTGGCCCAAAACTCTGTACATCAATTATTGTTTTTTCTTCAAAGATTGATTAATTATATGGCTGTAAGAAAACCAATAAATGAAAATAAATAAAATAAATAAGTAAATAAACCTCCAGTGCCGCAGGCAAGGCGTCGGATTAATTCAGTGCTTATTTATTGCCAAGGTACTGGACGCCT
This sequence comes from Agrypnia vestita, assembly GCA_016648135.1. Lineage (NCBI taxonomy): Eukaryota > Metazoa > Arthropoda > Insecta > Trichoptera > Phryganeidae > Agrypnia > Agrypnia vestita. Next base: position 21,756 of record JADDOH010010538.1, read on the forward strand.
CCGCTGATAACTATATACCACTCACCATGTTCTTAGAGGTGTGTTGAAAGATTGCTAGTATCTGTCGAATCGGTCTCAAGTAGTTGTCTGTATTTGTACGTATATCATTATTACATGCTCTTGCTATATCCGTTCCACTTCATATTATTGTTCCTCCCGTCTTTGAATTTCCATCACACTATGTTCTCCTATGGTTTTGATATTTATATACTTGCTTCTTCGCGTTATATTACATTTACTCCCAATTATATTTGTTTCATTTATCCATCCATCTATAAGATCCCCATATGCTTTATCCTTTTATTACATGTGTATATGGGCCGCAAATTCATATTATTTTATTTAAAATATTCTTATCTAGATACACTTGTTCCAATTATGTTTTGTGGGTTATTACTACCAAACCCGGCGAAATCTGAGCTAGAATAGCCAATCGTATACACGTTATCCGTCCTGTTGAAACTACGCTAATGTCGGACAGGTTTGCAGTGATTACATAGTTAATATATTGTATCTATATTTGAGTATATTCTTTTCTTGTCGTGCCATTAATATGCTTACACGTTATCGTTATCTCATTCCTAACTATATATACCGTCATTGCGCAATTACCTATCTGTTGTAAAAGCCTGAAGAGCGTTAGCCTACAGATAAATATAATAGAATTATAGTTAACTTTCCTATCTGCCTACGTTATCCGACTCCCGCGAAACGAAAATAAATCATTATTCGCTCAGTTAAGGTCACCCCTCTGGTACATCGTATACGTTTAATCCGTGCTTCACGGCCAATTCCTATAAATTATTTATGGGGCGTTTTCCTCTCGCGATCCCCCAATTAGGACCCGCCTTCCTTACTTTTGCTCATATTCTGCATCTCTGTTGCCCGGGAATCCACTCGAGACCACGATTAATGACATTTAAACGGTCTCAAAAATCCAGCAAAAAAGCCCATAATTCAGAAACCTCGTGGAACTGTCAATATCATCGTCACCTTAGAGTAGACGTTAATCGGTTTTTTAACGGCTCAAAACGCAATAACCGCGACCCAAATCTCTGAAAACCGTGTTCAGCATTTTTTATGGGAAGCACATGTGGACCGCTCGGACCGCATCGATCGTCAACCATTTGTACCAAACACGGCTTTACCACAAGATTAATATGATTTATAAGAATTGAATAGTAACTGCCCGTAACCTGTATCCGATCAATCGCTACTAACTCCCTCCCAATACTAACGTTTCATCATTCCCAAATTTTTGTAGCTCCAATACTCCGCCAGGTGGGTTTAGCTCAATTTTTTCCGCGTAGCATTTAAATCATCTTAGAGTTCAAAATAAAAATAATAAAAAAAAAAAATCTATAGAAACAGGTGATTCATCACAAGCTGTTTAGCTTTGCATATGTCGAAGTCCGGTCTGGCGAATTCGATAATCAGCCTTCGACATATACAACATGATTAATTTTGTCTGCCTTATGCCAGTTTTTTTCTCTGAAAAAAGTAGATTTTTTTTTAAATTCTATATTGCGGAGTAAAGTATTTTCTATGTATTAAAAATACAAAATATATTTTTGGTAGATGTCTGAGTTTACACATGTCGATATGTATGATCAACATAATATGTGAATTTTGTTGATCATACAATTCACATGAGTTATTTTATTTTGTGTAAAAAGATAATTATATTTTATTGTTGAATTTACAAAAATAGCATTTTATTTCACCTTTAAAATCCCTTTTGTTTATTTTTTGGTTGTCTCGTATTGGACAGACAGAATGAAGATATTATGGTTTGGATTAAATATCTACCCAAATGATAGCGCAAAATATCGGCTTAATCAAAATTATTCAATGGCAGAATCATCATTCTCATTAACCTTCCATCCTGGATTTGGACCTCCCCTAATGTTCGCTAGTCTCCCGCTCTGCGCATCTAGCCGCTTTCGGCTACCTGCCTTTTATCATTGAGCAGGTGGGTGACCTCCACCTCTTATTCCTTTTTAGGATCTCCATCTCAATACCTGATTCCTCTAACAATCGTCCTTTCCTTGAAGTATCTGGCCTTTTGACATTTTATGTCAGCAGTTTTTGTGAATCATTTCATTCCTTTCATGTGATACCTCCAGAATGTTCCAAAATTGCTCATTCTATAACTCGCTGTGCTACTTTTATATAATGATGTGTGTCATTATTGATGCAACGCACAGGCTGGAGGATTAGACATTGGGATATTTTATTTGAACATTCTTTTTAGTCTTTGTTTAAATTCAGTCTCCCAGATTACACAGCTTAATATGATAGTTAATATAATGGGATAAACATTCCTAATTTGTTGGTAGATAGATAGACTTAATATAATGAAAATATTATTAATATAAAAAAATAAAATAAACTCCTCATTTCCGATTGCTTTGCATATGTAGTGTACCTGCCAGTGACAGCCATCGCAGTTTTGTTTTCGTTTACGTAAAACTGTAAACAAACGGAAAAAAATGAAGTCGTGCTAGAGAAACAGGCGACACCACGAAGAATCGGATCTCTGCCATAGCATCTGGCAGATCTGCGCTGTGCACCAACAGTTGCTCCATATTTTATTACATATATTTATTACTTTGATCCATATTTTACTTACTAGTACATCTTCGTTTGCTACCAGAGCTTAACTTTGGTGAAAAATAAATCTCTACCAACAAGCACACATTCCACGAACTCCGAAATTTTGCTAGGATATCTACATTGTCAGTCAGGAGTAAATTTTCTCTTAATTTATATTTATGCCTTATCCATTCCAATTTTTTTTGACACGAAAGAATTTAAAAATTGCAAATTGTCAAGGCGATCAACGCTATTTGAAAGTTTTGGATATGTATTTTCTCGCTGTCTTAGCACTGAAAACCTATCATTCAAAACCTTATATGTATTGCTTCAATAACAATGACATAGTTTCTAAAAGAACAGGTTTTTTATTCCCAAGTTGACAATCCAAGTTAATCTTTGAGTTTACCTCTAGATCCAAATCTCAACACGTGCTGGTACCGCGATCCATCTTAGTGAGATTGATCTCATTATTTCTCATTTGGCAGACGCAGGTCTAAAAGCAAAGGTAGCAATATCCGAAAAATGTTTTGAATGCAGTGACGACGATTACTATTTATGAATGTACTGAATTTGAGATTTTGTAGGATATAATATAGCTCCGTTCCTTCGCAAATCATGTTTTCAAATCACCATTAAAAGCATAGACAAATATCTTCATAGTGTAAAAAGGAATATCAACAATATCCACTTCAACCAATCAACCCCCAAGGATGTGTCAGATGACGAAATTCCTGCATCATTCTAAAGTTGATGTCAATTTTAGACTGAAACATCGTAGCAAAGACAGCAATGTCCACTATTTGGTAGCAAACACAGCAATATCCACATTTTTTAAAGGTAAATATTTATACACATATATAAAAGAAAAACTGAGATGGAAATTGTTTTTAAAAGCTTCTTTCCAATAAGGGTCAGTTTTTTGATCAGGAGATACAGTAATAGTTTTGGAGGTGGATGCCGACTCACGTCGGGGTCACCACTTTGGAGGTGGATGCCCGACTGTAGATGTGAAGACTTCGCACGTCAGGGTTGAAGTTGAAGATTGATGATATGAAGGGCGTGTTCTTTCTTAGTCGGGGTCACCACTTTGGAGTGTGGATCCCGACTCACATCAGGGGTCACCACTTTGGAGGTGGATGAGTCCTCCGGTTTTGGATAGAGTTGAACTCAAAGGTCACCACTCCGTTTGTAGAGTCGGAGATCTCTGCTGGGGTTGATGATGTAAAAGTCGCGATGGTTTGACAGAATTTATTTGATTACAAAACACAAGTTATGAAGAATGCAGTAGTGTACAAAGGTTACAAGTGAAAGCGTGATGTTCGAAGGTATGACGGCAAGGGCTTCCGCTGTATCCGAGAAGCCCCGCTGGAGTGAGATGGTTTGTTCTGCGGGCGCGTGCTTATATAGTCATTCAGAACAAAGGAATCAGGGGTGTTATGATTTCCTCTTTACTCGGCCGCGCATGTGGGTATTTAGCTTAGATCAGCGAGGTGCGTTTCGTCACTCCAATAGTCCATGCCCTCTGCTATACCTCGCCTTTGTACTCGGTCATCGGTCCGGCTTACATTTGCCTTGCTCAACAATCTTGTCTCAACCTCTGTATCGAGGGCGACGGCCTGCCGTACCCGACGTTAGCATCTGTGGTAACTCATTACACGGGTGTCTGTGTGTATGTGTCTCGGGCCACCACATAGTTAATAAAAAGGCATTGATTTTTGCATTTTCCACCTAAGATGTAGGTTTCATAGATTTCAGAGAAATTTCCTTGAGTATTAGTGACAGGTTTTTTGGGTATATCTCAGAAACATTTATGCTTTTATACCCCTCATATAATGTCTCACAGGGAAAATAAATGTAAATAAAATAATTTACTTTTTAAACATTTTATTAAACGAAAAAGATTACAAGCTTTCAACATATTTCATTTTAATATTATTATTCAAGTTTTTCCAAGCTTTTATCAAGCTATGTACTTAAAATATTTCAGGCACTTATAATGAACTTATATTATTGTATAATTCAATTTAAAATTGTCAAACATTATTTTCTTCTTATAACCAAGTGATATGTTAAGTCCCAGGTGCAGACTTCAATATTATCTATAAATTTACCAGCGGGGAGCAAAGATTGTAATTTATCAATTCTTTATTCAAAACTTGTGTCTTTGAAAAATATTCATAATAAGAAAACTATTAAAATCACAATGGAATGAAATTTACACCAGACATTACGTAAACCGAGCGTGAGTTTCCTTTAATCAGCAAACTCCGATAGAAAGATCACGACACCCTGTCATGAAATATAGAAAAGGGTCAAAGTAGCAACGTGTTCGAGAGTTTATCTCAGTTTAGAGGTTGTACATTAAATTTCGTTAAGAGTAAGAATTGTCTGACATGTTTTTCTTTGATCATTGCTCAGCGTGTAAATATTTAGTGAATCTGCACGATTTATTAAAATAACTATACTAAGGTTATATATACATAATCATAATATAGCACCTACATATTAAAATTACTCAAATTAAAAAAACAAATTCAATTAAACAACTCCCATTAAAAAGCGAAGAGGCTAAAATATTTTGATTTTGCCTTAACTTTTATTTTATAAAACTACTAATCGAGAATTTGTCCATTGAAAATATTTGCGAGTATTCTACAAATATTTGCTAGGAGTACAATAAACATGAAAATATATTAAAAATCAAAGTATAATTATTTAATAATAAAATTTAAAGGTTATAAGAACATGTTGAAAATTATACAATATGCTAATTAATCAAATTAAATCTTTGGTCGCAGTGTCAAAAAAACACAATAATATAGAACAAAGAATTCGATTATAACAAGGCATACACCAATATGAATAATCCCATATTAAAAATAAATATTTGACAAAAAAATATACATAATATATAAAAGAGAGACGATTTGGCACAGATATAAATTTATTGTCAAAAAATCTCAAACAATAGATTCAAAAAAGAGATTTTCCTTTTATACCTTTCTCGATATGCAATGACAACTTCAACCTCCTCTTTCTACTTGATTGTTGCGCTTGTTTTTCTAGACCAGTTTCACCACATTGTTCTAGATCTTACCTACTTTTCAATTTGTTAGTCTCCCAAAATTTATGTGTCAGCCTAAAAAATTATATGTTTGGAATTCAACGAAAAATTCAACTCGTAAAATTGTACAAAATTAAAACTGTTACGAGAATTACAGTCACTAAATCTTGTCAAGCTTGAAACTGGATTGGTATATGAATTTTTGTAACATTTATTCAATATGAATTCCAACCTGAAAACATATTTTCTTTAATTTATATCTAACCTCAGGAAACTGAGCATCATTTACTTGATGTATAAGGTTCGTTGACTGTCATTACTTTCACGACTAAATGCAAATTCATTTTGTTAGAAATGCGTAATTGTAATCAACAGAGTAAGAAATGTTGCCCGTGAGCCTTACTCGTAATCAGCTTAACATATAAAAAATGAGAGCTGCAAAATGTTAAAGGGAAAGAGAAGTTCACCAGCTATACCTTTGCCCTATGTTTTGCTGTTACTTCAATCCTATAGTCCGAGTGATTTGTTCATAGAGTGTCCAAGCCATTGCGGTCATGAGTGTGCGACGGAGCATTCTGGGCACGACCCCCTGGAGGTATCCCGCGGCTCCGTGATTCTGCTGGATGTATAGGATTGCGCTGAGGATGGTGGGAAACTTATCAGGATAGAGCTGCATTCGAGTTTTAATGACGTCGGCTGGATTTGTGACGACGGATGATAGGACACCGGCGATTATTCCGCAAGAAAAGTGCAAGATGCTGGCCTGCGTCGGGGATTGAAGCCATTCTGTTGGAAAAATATCAATTGTTAAAACCAGTTTCATTTGGTCATAAAAAAAGTATTAGGGTTATATGAGAGGTATAAAAGCAAAGATAGAAATATCCCGCTGAGGTGTTTCTGAGATAAATACAAAAAAATGTCACTCCTTCAGGAAATTTCTTTGGAATCTATGAAATGTAAATCTTTTTAAAAACAATTGCCACCTCAGTTTTCCTTTTATATATATGTATAAATAAATATTTTACTTTTAAATATGGAAATTAATGCTTACTATCAAATAGTGGACATTGCTGCTTTTGTTATTTACATAATTGGACATTGCTGATATTTCAGTCTAAAATCAACTCTCACTTTAGTATGAAGCGGCCATTTTATCACGTGAAACATCCTTGGGGGTTGATTGGTCGAAGTGGATATTGCTGCCTTTGCTTTTAGTAGTAATTTGGAAACGTGGTTTCTGAAGGGATATAATATTTTTATAATATTTCGAATTCAGTACTCGGTGACTGCATTCAAAACATTTTTTTTTTTAATTTTCGGATATTTCTGCCTTTGCTTTACCCCTCTTATATTGTATAAAAAATACAACCACATACTAAAATATTGCTTCAACATTTTGATGGGAAAATTATTTCAAAAGAAAACATATATATGTATTTATTTAAAATAGAGTTGCTAACAAGGAATATGTGTCACATCAATATTCTTACTACTTTCAAGTGCTTGTGCCTGAAAATAGGTCTAACTTGCTGGTGTCCCGGAAAGGATCTCAAACCACCGACCACTGGATCTCTAGGCGAGTCATTACTATACCAAAAAGCTACTCAAATATATGAAAAACTTATGGCTTAGTAAAATATCTTACATATATATTTAATGAAAAAAAAATTATAATAATTTCAGCAAATAAGAAACTAAATAAAAGCCAATTGTTTAAATGCACTAAGTACTACATCTATCATGTACTTGCAAAGTGTTATAATAATTACATCATTCAAAATGGTAAAAAAAACAATCAGTCATTTACATATTATGTTTGCTTTGCAATGATAAATAAAAAATGTAATAACCTTTTGGTATGGACTGCTTGCCCTTGGTGTAAAACATAAGGTAGAGCCCTGAGAAGGGGGCGTCTCGAGCGAGGGTGGCCCCCAATCCGCAGTACAGCCCCCGGACACCCTCGGAGTGCCGGATGGAGCGCAGAGCTCCCAGAACACTTTTATAGCCATACATGCCAGACTCAAATCTGTAAGAAAAATTCAAAGACTAAAATTTGCATTTTTTTATGTATAAAATATTTGTGTCAACATTTTAATCTTAAAATCTATTGTTTCCTGTTCAAATAATGTGAATCTGTACATAAATAGAATGTTTATTGGTATTCTCTTCCTTGAAAACATGCAAGGTTAACAACTAACATAGTGAGATTGAATTGACATGTTTGTAAACAAACACATAAATATATTTCAAAATGGATTAATAAATCCAATATGTGTTTGTCAACACTATGTTTTCAAAAGTTTCTGTGTACCTATACATCTATATCTAATATACAACACACCAGAAATATTTATAAATCATGTACTCCAGGAAAGTAATTATTTTTCATAGAAGATAAGTATGCACTTATATAATTTTCACAGCAAGAATATAAGTACATATATATAAAAATACATGTAAACATATTTATAAGTATACATAAAAAGTATACTTTGCTGGTAAAAATCCATACATAATTTCCTTAAAATAATTAAGATAAATTATCTATGGTACCTCAGATATCTATAATTATATTTGACAGTTAATAACATTATTAATCGATCAGTATTCCATAAACTTAGACTGCTTATAGTAACATTAAGACTGAAGTATAAAAATAGGTGCACAAATATACGGGTAAAAACTATTGGCGATTGAGCAACATAAACTACGAAATAAACATAATTGATAATTCAAAATACAGAAGTTCAATAGCAATTACCTGGTCTTAACAACGGTGAACGGATTGAGGGTGATCCCGGTGACAGTCCTAGCAACTATTCCCAATCCCACGGCCTGGAAGGCTCCTAGTTCCTGCCCCCCCTGAGCCTCAGTGACCTTTCCCTTGAGCCAGTGCAGAGAGGAGAAGTACAGACCAACTCCGGGTACGCAACGGGTTATGGACTGTAACAAGATAAATAAATTGTTACACACTGTTTAGTATTACGAGAAATGTTAAATAAATAAAACAATGTTTTTTTAGATTTTTTAAGATATATGTATATGAATAAAATTGTCTTTCTCTTTGAAAATGCATAAAATAGTCTTTGGTAAGAGATAGATAATGATTCAAAGATAATGTGTTTACACATTTTGTCAATTTTAATTCAATCATATAGTTGTGTAATTTGTTTATTTTCTGTTTAGTCTAATAGTACAGATTTCTGTTACCAAAATTTGGGTTGATTCTTATTCAATAAAATTATGAAGCCATTTCCATTTTTCATCACCTTAGAAATAGTATATGTGTTTATTCAGTACACAACTTTTTCTTTTAGAGGTTTAATATAACATATGGGTTGAATTAAATAACGTACTGATTTTAGTTAAATTAATCAATTTATAAATTTGGGTGGAGGAGTAACATGACTGGATAGAAATCGGAACAATTGTTTTAAGGTTGCCAGACTGAGGTATTATGGTCGCATGATTACAAGACCAGATGATCGTATCAACAAAACCAAATTAACAGTAAGTAAATATTGACAGAAGGAAACTGGGAAGACCTCAATCAACTTGATATTCAAACATCTAGGAGGAGTTCCGTAAAAGTCAGAAATCCGCTCAGGTTATGATATCCTACGTTTCTGTATTAAAAGAGCTGACCCCAAATAAATGGGAAAAGAAAAAACGAAGAAGACTCATTGCTTCGATAATGATTTCTGAAATCATAAGAAAATTTATTTTTCTATTTACAAGAGATGTAGAGATAATGTTTTTGCTATCTCATTGGTGTAAATATTGCTTAAATTTATCTATAATATTAGTTACGAATGTGTTAGTGTGACTGTAACAGTATTAGTTGTGGCTGTGTGAATAGGATTCATTATCTCTTTCGTGCACTTATTACTTTTCATCATATTTACACCACAAATAAAATTTGTTATCAGACATTACCACTAGCGGTTAGATACAGAACTCTAAATGCTGGGCTGACGGAAACACGGTTTTCTTATCACTAATTTGGTAAAAATTTTGACTCGTGGCTCGATTTCAATAGTGAATGCTCTAATTAAATGATACGTATTTAACTAATAACAATATTGTGTTTAATTCAAACATCAATCAATCTTTTTACTATCTATTATTCACCGATATTCTTATAAATTCTGAGATTAAATATTAGGTTTTTCCAAAAATAATGGTCGATTTTAATATTATATCGTTTTGAATGTTCTTTGCTAAGAAATATTTGTTCATTTATTTTTGCTTGACAGTTAGGAAACTGCTATAATTATTTAGGCCCAGTCAGACATTTAATTTGCATTTCTGTAATTTTTGCATAAATTTAAACTAGGGTATTACGCATCTGAAACAGCGCTCAATCGCAAGCAAGCATTGGGTGAAAGAAACCGGTCTGAAGGAGACATTATTTCTAAAAATGTAGGGATGGAAACATAACTCTTAAGTAGAAGAAATCTTGCCTCACATCGACTTTCACCTTTCCAGTGCTTCGATAACTATATATGAAAAAAATCAACAAATTAATCCCCCTGAAAATAAGCTTATAATTCTTTGAAAAAAATGTAGAATCAAATGACTAATAAAGATACTCAATACACATTTTGCAACAAATGTGCGGGCAATTTGATGGTTAACCCTACTTTGACTGTGCAAGTTTTTATCGTGATTTCTGAATTAATTTTATTATTAAAAAAAACATTTTTGAAATTTTTCTTAGTACTGATGTGGTGGTATGTAGGTAATTGACCTTCAGTAAAATATTAAATAGTTCCAAATAAATTTTTTGTGGTTAGATTTAATTAAATAAAACAAATGCTGATAAATATTACACAAATAAATCAATGAAAAAAAATTGTCTGAAGTAGAACAATAATGTGTATATAAACTCACCGGCATCATACCACGCCATAGTCCAATAATCTGATCTTGTTTTACAATATTAGTGAACACATGGATCATGCCATTCTGAGTACGGCCTCTGTAAAACAATAGAAAGGAGTTTATTAGAAATGGAATAGGTCTCAGGTAAGTAAATAATTCCACTAAGAAATGAAGGAATAAATCAGATAGCAATTGTCTACAGAATTATAAGTAAACAGGCATTACATATTTGGAAAGATTATTGTCATTGCGACTAAAAATTCGATTTAGAAAATAACAATTATGTATTTAAATAAGATACTTACTCCACAGCTGTCTGCACAGGAAGTGAAGCACTCTGAAGTCTAGTCTTGACCAGATCTAGCGGTTGAAACAATATTGTGCTGAATGTTCCGGAAAATGACCCCGCCAAAAATGCCTTGAGAACAGGGTGATACTGAAAAAATACAAATGTTCTATAGCTTTTCTGCAAACACACCATAATAATTAATTTCTTCCCATTAGATATGTACAATAATATTTTCAAAAGTGCTTTAATTTATAAGCGGGAGATTAACTTACACTTATATCCATTTTATAAAGAATAAGCGATTCCTCAGATGTCCAAAAGAGTTAGGTCGATCGCGGATATCGCTGTATCGTATTCAGTCTAATCGGTAATATCAGGGTTAGATAATTTCCAGAAAGATTAAATCTCTTCAAATAGAGAACCAATCGAATGAGGAAGTCAGAGAGTCAGGACTATCAGTCGTAATTTTTCAATCAGGAATAAATACTACTCCAAAGTATTTTTTGTGCTTTGTGTGCTTGAACTGCAAAAATGCTGTTAATATTAAAAAGCATATGTCTTTAGACAGGTGCCTTAAATATAACAGCGGGTGGCAATGGTCGTATCCGAATAGTCGGAATAGTAGATGGGGTTGACACGGAAAAGACTGATATGCATTTTGTCTTCCAGTGTATCCAAAAATTGAGTCATGAAACTTGAACTCTATGTGCTTCACTTTTGATGAACAAAAGCGTGTGAAGAAATTTCAGACAGTTTTGCTGTTTGCTCTTAGCTTTCTGCTTTTGGACAATCCAAAAAGTATGTATAAACCGATTCAATTAGATCACTTTCGCACTGCTCTTGTGTGAGGGAACACACTAATAATTAAGATCCTTCATTGAGAAGCGATAAATGTATATCTTCCTGGTAATAAATTCCGGCAACACGTAGATTGAGTAATTAAATAATCACGATGAGTAACTTTTGCAAAGGTATAAACTGGTACTTCAGAGCTGTAGAGCGACTGTGAGTAAACTGATAATGACTTGAATGTGTCGAGTTTATATAAAGGCCGGTTGTGTTATCTCTTAACGGCCACTCGCAGAGGGGGGCCAACGCGAGAGGGGGCAGTCAGAGATCGTACTCGCACTGAACCGTGGAAACTCCGTTTCATTTTTATAGACGCAAGTGGTGGCCAGTCATGTGGCTTGGAATAAAAGAGGTCGTTTCACTTATATTTACTTAATTTATGCATGAAATATTAATGAGTTTGTATTGTTGTGAAATTCAAACAAACAAATGATAATATAAACAGAGTTTAAATAAAGCAAATAATCCAATGAGTGCGGATAACATCAAAACATGACAAATATAACAGAACGTCAGTGAGATAAAGATATGAGGACAAATATTGATTTCACTATGAGAAGAAAAGGGAAGAAGAAGAAGGAGAAGAAAAATTAATCAAAATAAAAAATATTTAATTGCAAAAAGAAGAAGGATCATTAGGACATCACAAGAAGGACAAATTAAAAATAATGTTTTTTTAAAAAATGTTATTATTAGTATTGTACAGATTCTAATAAATGAGACACCCTATTAATTGTTTTGTGTGATAACACATTATCACTCTGTTAATACGTATGGCTAATACATTTACACTTAGGCAAATTAAATTATTTTAATTTACCTAAGTGTACCTAACATGAGCACTAGAACAATATTTTACGCAAGCAATAATATGATGCATTCATATTATATAATAATAAGCCAGTACCTATATTTTTATTACTGAAACAAATAAAACAATATATGTAATAGATTTCAACCTAAGGATGATAAAATTGATTGATCCACCAATGTCATTTGAAGGAAATTCGGCAGCAGCACAATTCACAACATAATCAAAATAAATTGGTAATATGGCGACATTATGTTATTTATTATTTTTAGAAATGTTTGCTAAAAATTAGAAAATAAAACAAACTTTTCATATTCATATTTTGCAATAATTTTATCGTTAGGTGTTCAATGTATCACTTTGCACTCGAAACTTACATAAAGGACGGCAGAAAGATTTAGGTGCATATGTGAGCACATTTTCATCAGCGGTAATGTATTGGTATTATAAATGCTTACAGTTTAATTTGGAATCATCACTTTGATTGTAGCAGGCTTGTGTCTAGTCTCTAGTTAATTTTATATGTTCTTATTTAGTGTAAGAAATGATTTAAAAATATAATTTTAAAAATTGCCAAAAAAATGAAAAGGAATTTGAGCTTGCATCTGAAGATGTATGATTGTGGATGAGGCGAGATTCGTGTGCCAGGTCAGAATAATATAATAGATAGATTTATCCTCTATCCTCTATGCCTGCGGAGAAAGGGCGTGATGGGAATTTAGTTAGTTGAAAAGGAATTCGGGGGGATGCCACATTTTCCACTATTCCAGTGAGCGATCTTTTCAATATTACAAGAAACGATGCCGCACTGCAGTGGCAGTCTCATTGGGACCTCACTAAAATGTCAAAAGGTCGACACTACGCCGCTATTCAGCCACTTATCCCATCTCGAGCCTGGTTTCACAGGATCAGATTGAGCAAGAGGGAGACTTCAATGGTTTGCCGAATGCGTCTGGGTCATTGCTCTATCCGCTTACACCTTGCAAAAATTCATGTTCTTAATTCCTCAATCTGTGAGTGTGGACAAGAGGAGGAGGATTTGAACCACTTGTTTTTCAATTGCATTTTAAATGTCGGTACTCAGTCCCTACTCCAGGATCTTGCAGATCTTAATGTCCCTTTCCCTACAAATATCCAGCTCTTGCTTACAGACTGCCGACGGGAAGTATTGAAAGTGTTACTACGATTTTTAGAGAGTAATTGCATTGAGCTGTAATGTTTATGTCGATGACCTATTGACTAGTTTTTGGCAATAACATCCTTTTACTGGGTGACAAGCCATTAAATTAAAAAAAAAAAAAAAAAAGGAATTCGGACTTAGTTGTCAAACATAATAAAAGTACATCTTTAAAAGTCAATTATATTTTTTTTGATCCTTATAAATCACAAAAATAATTAAACATTTTCTATCCCGAATACGATTTCTAGTACTGCATTTTGGGCTTGTACAAATAATTACACGACACACATATAATGAATGATAATATATTCTGAATGAACATGAAAAAACACGTTTTCTTTCCTAATGCATACAAATTCATTCACACGTAAAGTAATTAAAAAATCAATGATCCCTTTTCAATATACATTTTGAAAATACTAACTCTATTTACCTTTTAAAGCGCAATATCATTATTATAATTTATGTAAGGAAATGTAAATGCCCATTATTGAATTTTACATAATCAAAGGGCAAAACTACGCGTCAAAAAATCACTATACCTGTGAAGTTGCAGCGTGGTGTTGTATCAAATCTACACACATATCTCGTTAGAGTGTTAATGGTAATATATCTTTGAAAAACACTATTAAATTTAAAAACTAATTATATGAAAACGTTTAGTATAATGTAGACTGATGCCCACCGTGGGAATTTAATTGGAAAGTAATTATTAAACCAATTACTGGTGAGTTATGACTTCAATTACGCACACAATGAATTGCAACACACGACTTCGGGTGTGAATTATTGAACAGTGTGGTCTTCTTCACCAAAAATAAGTTTTGCGTAAACATGTGTTAAGCAAAATAACAATGACTTGTCACATCATGTGAAAATTTATATTTATTTTTTTAGCTTGGTGTATCGCAATATTATATACCTACATAATTTCCAGTTCTGAATCGAAAATACCAAATAAATTTCCATGGAAATTTATGACGCCTTTTGTATTTTATAAACTTCAGTAGTTAAATGATTAATTATCAACAGTTGAAATTTTTTATATGATGTGATGATTTGATAATTGTTCTTGAAAACATGTTTGTATATTTTAAAAGCTTTTTATCAAAATTATATCAATTTTAAAACCTCCGCTCTGGCTATAAAATCAGTTACAAATATGTTTTATTGAGATATATTTTGTATATATATATATATATATATGTATATACAAAATATATCTCAATTTTGTCAAATGGATATTAGTTAAAGTAAACTCTCTATCTTATTTAAAGTGTCGTTCTTAAATTATCATACTTTATTTTTAAAATAAAGATTATGGGCACGTGTTAATGACCCTGAAAAATGAATCATATACAACAAGCCTTTGATATCTATATTTATATCTTCCAATTTATTGCAATGATCTTTATACAAAATTTCGAAGTGTCAAAACGTGATTGGTTTAATTGAAACATTAATACATATATATTTATAATTGAATTTCATGTGTATATATGCACCTATCAGGTGCGTACAGTGAGAACACTGAAGCATGACATTTACATTTTGGAAAAATGTCAAATTAAAGGATATATTTCGCAACATTCTTTTCACAATTATTATCATATTATTCATTCATATTTTAGTACACCAAAATATTCTGTCACATAAATATTTTATTTCGATGGTTATTTCCAAAATACATCTTTGCGTAAAACTCATGCTTCAATGTACCCACTGCAAATCCAAAAGTTTAAGTGATTGTTATTTTTTATATAAATATGCAAAAGTATATAGAATATAGATCACATAAAAATTTTGATTATTTTTAATATACAGCTGTTTGTTCTGTAATAAATAGAATTAACTTGGTAGGCTCCTGGGAAGAGAGTCAAACTCTCAAGATCTTGGTCATTGGATGAGCGTCTTACTGTTGGATGTGTAATGATTTAATCTAGCTCTAAGATTTAAATTTGGCACCAAATAACTCATTTTGAATAATTTTTTCTAATTCTTAGAGTCTACGACACTCGGCGTACTATACATGTGGCTAAACCACCTAATCTACTACAAGTGCATCAGCTCTATAGCTTTGACACTTTTCATTTTGAAGAACTCTAATTGATTTGTTTTTATTGTAATGAAGTATGTTTGTGTTTGATTATTTGTTTTATTAACCGCTTAAGGATGTACGTAATATGTTGTGATATTCCTAATACGGGAAAATACCTCTAACCTAAATCTTGTACGTGGCGGCAAACAATAGCGATCATAACATATCCGGGACGTATTTCGTCCACCACAGGTAGAAACGGCTTTGACATATGTTTTTCTAACCAGTTTTTATCGAGACTGCTTCAATTGCGTATCTCTTTGCGTTTATCCTGAAATTTTATGACATTAATTTCTTGCAATATTTTGTGTAAAATCATTTAAATTATTTTATGATATTTATAAATATTTGTTTACTTGCATTTGAAAAGGTATTCTTCAGTAGTATTTGTATATGTGCTTTTATTAGGTATTTAGTTATTATAATTTTTTTATCAAGCTTAGATTAGACATTCTCGGGACTAAATTTTTGTGAACTACATTTTTTTAAGACTACGTGTTGATCACTCCTAATAATGCAAATTATGACACAAAAATATCTGAAAACATGAAATCAATAAATAGTATTTGAAAAATTTATTGTATGCGCAATTAAATTTTTTTTATTGAGTTTGGATAGGACATTTTCAAGTTCGGGTTCAAAAATGTTTCAACCACCTTTTATAATGCAAATTATGAGATAAGAATACCTGAAAACATTAAATTTTGACATCGTTTTGTAAAATATCCCCCTGCAAAATTTTAATTTGTTTATGTTTATAAAATTATTCATTTGTTTATGTATATGAAATTGTTATTAAAAAGCCTGCATATTTTAGGTACTAACATTGAATAAAACAACAAAGGTACAGGGGGTTAAAAAACTATTACCTATTTACTTTTGTTTACATTTTCTAGTGTGTGATAACACATTCTTTATTGTTTACAACTGAGGTTTTTAGTGCATCGGAATGTCAATATCAAGGACAGTCCAGACTGTTTGTGATAATGACACAGTTACAGGAACTGATAGTAGATTCATTGTAATCACAGTGAATACAACATTATTAGGGATGGCCCTTCATGAATTCAGTGTTTATTTTTTCATTTAATAAAATATAATATCCAAAACTAATGTTACAGAATGAATCCAAAAAATTGAAAAATGATTGAAGTATAATTCAAAGTGATATTACTATATATTTTAGGTCAGTATCACTTTTTTTAAATTAGTGAATATAGTAATCATGATTATCTGGGGTCTAACTGGAGCAGTAACAAAAAAATATTATTTTTTACTGCAACGGAATCTAAGAATCAGAAAAAATGATTCAAAATGAAACAGAAAATTAAGCTGATGAAATTGCCATTAAATCAACATCATAAATAATTAAATTTGCCCATTTCAATTTAGTATTTACTTTTGTACAAGCAGGCAGTATTTTTTTTAAAACAAAATTTTAAGCATGCACACTTTTATTTCTTCCTGACTTTTTTAATCTAAATAAAAATGTTATAAATGTAATTTTTCCTTATTACCCTGGAAAATCAAAGTCTACTATACTTCATATTTTTAAACATATTTAATCGAACTTGACATACCGTTTTTAAATCAAATTTTTGTTCTCGACATTTCAAGATTTCACACTTCATATTTCGTTTCATTAACCGGAGAGCTGGTTTACTACACAGAACCAAATTGTGTATTTTCAGACAGGCAAATCTAGTAGAGCTGTGATCTCTTCCTACCAGAGCGCCCACTAAAACTGCATATAATAAATAAACTACCTAGTCGTCTTGCTAGTTTTAAATGCAACTATTGCATTCAGTAAAACTGTGTGATAACAATATTCAGTAATCTTTGTATCTTGCGATAAATCACATTCGAAACAGCTGATAGCAGTAGGTGTGGGAATGAAGTGGTGCTATAAGGAAAACAAATTAATTCTAATTCTAATTGCAGGTCACGTTAATGAGTTACATATTTCAATATCAATTACAACATGATTTGTAAAAATAATGGCAATCTTAATAAGTTGATGGTCAATGGACGCTCAACTCCAAAAGTATAATTACGGAGCCAAGACAACACTACATTTTTAATTTTCCTCTTTTTTCTATTAATCCCTCATCATTCAATATATGTAATACATACTATTGTTGTACTTACTACATTAGCGTGAAAACTGTTGAGTTATAAATAGTGCATGCAGGCAAGTGCTTCGAAAATAGTAATGAGATCAATTTGCTACTCATGATAGATTGGTATAGGATATAGATGAGTTTAACTGGTTTTCAAAGATATCAACGATTGACAATTTTTACTGTGATCACTGCTTTATGATCACACCACAATATACAAAATAAATTAACCAAAAATAAACACCTAAACAGTATTCAATTATACTATGTTATTTTATATTTCTATCTGACATGCTTGTCGCTCTGGTAGTTAAGAAATTCGACTAGTGATCCACTGGTCATGTTTTCAAACTTTATTTCAGGAGACCAGCAAGTTTACCTTGGTTTGAATATAGTAAGAATATTAGTGTGACTATAAGTATTAGTAGTAGTAGTAGACTAATGACAATATTAGTATATTCTATATAAGCATCCCTATTTTTGAAATTATTCTTCTTTAGACGCACTTGAGTGAAATTTTAGAATGTAACGAAATGCGCTCGCATCATGCAATGGAATATTTTCACACCATGAAGTCATGACTCACCAGTCAGACACTAATTTGGCATATTTCCGAGTGATATTTAATCAATAGTAATTCTTATAAGTCAAGTAATTAAGTCTTATAAGTAATTCTTATACATCAAGTCGTTTGAAAAAAATTGCATATGCTCCAGGCGATGTTATTAACAAAATACTGTTATGAAAATTGCAAATGCTTCAGGCGCTTGTTATTGTCGTTTATTTGCTATTAGATGATGTATTTTTCACAATGTAATTGTGATTTTATTCATAATGTGTTATTGTGGTAATTAATTTATGTTCTTAATGTTTTATTTTCTCTTTTTTATACAAGCAAAATGCAGATTGGTATGTGGGTAATGTATTCAATGTGTATTTTATATTTTTTTTCCGTTGATGGAGAACTGTCATCGGTGGAAATTCTAGGCTGTTGTATACTTTGGAACATAGCAATACACAGCACATGGTCTTTTATGTATGCTGGAGAAGTATAACTTGTATTTGTGCGTGTATAACGTGCACAGATTTTTTAAAAATAATTAATAATTCACAATTCCATCATATATTAAACCCCCCCGTTGCAAATAAAACATATTCAACAGTTTCTACAAACAAATTAATTTATTTTATTTAATACAGTAAACATGTATTTAAGGGGGTATTCTAGTCTAGAGGCACGAATTTCGGGTGTTTTTAGAGTTTTGTAAAAAAGAAACAAATGATATTTTTGGTATATATTTTTTTGATTCTTTTATTTACGTTTTAAGAATACATCAAAAATAAAAAATAATAAAAAATTCAAAACTCAAAAAGTTATCGGCTGGTAAAGTGGGGGGTCCAAAAAAAAAGGGATGTCCTGGCGGACATGGTTCCAACCCTTGTGGTTATCTGAAACAAAAAATTCTAACGGATTCTTAATTAGTAAAGATGTCGCTATCGCCCCTACCTCTGAGAAATAAAAATAAAAATAAATTTAAAAATGGCGGCCATTTGAAAAAAAAAACACCTTTTTTTCAACAGTTAAAATTTTTTTTTAATAGTAAAAATAAAAATTTCGACTTTAATCTGGTAGGGGCTGTAGAGGGATGTATAGAATGTTCACACAAAAATTTTAATAAATCGGATTAGTAAAACTTGAGATATCATGTCTGCCATCTTGAAAAATGTGATTTCTAGAAAAAGGCATTCAAAGTTTTGAGTAAAGTTTCAGTACAGTATACTTGCATATTTTTAATCGGCGATTCCTGCTTCATACAATGGACCTTTCTCCACTTCAAATTGTACATTCTCTGAAGTTCTTTCTTGTAGACGAGCAGCACTTGAAGCATCCGAAGCTCGGATTTCAGAGCGTTCGATCTGAACTTCGTCCCGTTCTCAGCGAACGCATGGGCTTCTGGACCAATTTTGATTCCCATAACATTTAATTTTTTTAGAATGGGTATAAAACCTTCATTGAAAATACTAACAGCGAGAAAAATAGCAATTTCAATGGTCCGCGTTCCTGCATTATGTGTTTCAGAGCAAAAGTCCATATTAAAGAATTTTATATTTTTATATTTTGACGTATAATGAAAATGTTATATTTTGCTTACATGTAGAACACAGAATTGATAATGAAAGAGATGTAAAAATAGATAAAAATTCTAAAATACAATAGCCGTAATTTTTTTCTATTATAGCTTCTTCGTCACCCGATCTTTCCAATTTTGCTGTGGATGCACTAGTGAAATTTATTTCTTCTTCTACAGTATGTTGTTTACCTCTAAATTGTCTTTTCGTTTTTCTATATGCACGCTTAGCACCATATGTATTTTGATTTTTTTTATTCATTTTACACAAAAACTATAATATTCACTCAAAATATTTGTAAAATATTTGCAGAGAACGCACGTCAACGATGTTTAAAGATTGATTCGATACTTACCTGAACTAAATAGTAGAACGAAAAGATTTAAAAAAAAAAAACGTTAATACGACCTTCAGTTAAATAAACATTATTTAGGCATAGTATATAAAAAAGGTTTTGTGAGGCAATCCATCCGAAGGTAGTCGTTAACGTCGCTCCCTCTATTGTTCGATTTGTTCCGGTTACTTGCCGCGCCAACGAAATCGCTGTATCTCGGTAAATAATTGGAATTTTGAAAAATTACTTTCAGGACATAATTCTGAATGTTTAAACATACGAAATATACAAAAAAAAATTTTTTGATTTTTTTAAATTTCTAGACTAGAATACCCCCTTAAGCCAATGTTATTTTCAGACAAGAAATACAAATCACATCTCAATCTCTAACAGTGGTTGTGAAACACATATAAGAGTGATTTATTCATAGCTTGTGATTTAAAAATCCCTGCTTAGTAGACTATATTTAAATTATTTTATATTTATTGTAAATTTAATATAATAATTACTTTGATTAATTTAAATATCAAGTATAATTGCAATATTAGCTAATTCTCGAATTCCATATAATCTTTGAAATTTAGTTTGAAAATTTAATTTAAACATCTCTGTTGCAAAAATTTTGGTGTACCTACTCTGTTAATTATGTCACATATTATATCTGATTTTAGAACAACAGCATTATTAAAACAGGTTTAAAATGTAATTAAAAAATCATTAATGATATACACAGAAAGGATTACAGTATTTAATTTTAAATACAATGAAACAAATAGTACGAAAAAATGTATTTGTTATTCTGGGCCTTTATTTTCTTATCTGCACGGAGGTTAAGTAATTACTTTCTTGTTGTTAATATTAATTTAATGATAAAAGTGTTCAGAATGAAATAATATGACGATAGCACAATCCAAATATTTAAGCTTACATTAAGTACACACGTACCCAGTGGCTACATTTTTGTAGATTGGCTGAGTTTACCGAGTTTAATTAATGAAATTAACATCCTGCAAACCCTATTTGTTTGCATTTAAAGTAAATTAATTATATGTTTATAACACACACACATTTTAAAATAATTTTAAAATCTAAATTACAACAGCAGTTTTCATAGAGGAAAGCACAGAGAAATATATTGAGTTTGAAATGATTTATATTTAATTGATGTATATATACGACTGAGGTGGATGTTTGCTCGTGCCCATCCATTACCAACTGCCAATTATATGATGATAATTTGTGTAAAATAGAAAATTGTAGAGAATAAAATTTTTCTGATTTATATTTTAACTCGGGATAGTAAAGTAAACGTGATTCTCGGAATAATCCAAGAATATGGTCCCGTTGTTCACACAATGAAAATAAGTATTTCACTATATAATTTAATGTCCTGTTAATTTAATCTAACTAAAATAATCGTAATCTAAATTAAACAAACCAAACCTAACAACCTAACCTAACCAAACCTAATAACCTAACCAAACCAAACCTAATAACCTAACCTAACCTCATATATTGCCTATGAAATGTCAAAATATGCAGTGCATTTATCGAAACTTTATTTAATACTTACTTTAATCTTATTTAATATTTACTTTTTAAACGTAAATTATATTTCATTTTGTTATTAGCACATTCAATAATATAGTGAAATAATCATTTTCGTTGTATATGCAATGGGACCATAATCTTGGATTTAGCCCTTTAAATAAACTATTTTTACAAACCAAGTTGATACAACTGGCCCTAAGCCCAATGAAAACAGTAATTTAGTTCAATCCTTCTCCGAGAACTATAGAATTTGTGATGCCTACAAAGTAACATGTATCAATCCCAAAAATTCCTAATTCTTTCTTTACTCTTAAATAAATATTTTCATTTTATTTTAAATAGAGGTGCAAACGAGGAATATGTGTCGTGCCAGTATTCTCACTATTTTCAAAGTAAGCTAACGCTTAATGAAAATACGATTAACTAGCTGGTCTCCTGGAATGGGGCTTGAACCACCAACCTACCGGATCGCTAGGCAAGAGTTTTAACCACTAGTTCAACAAGCTACTTATTGATTAATAATCTAATCCTTTTACTATGGCATCAACCGGCTGGTTTATCTGTACTGTTTTACGGTCAAATACATTTTTTTTTATTAGCATTGCATCAAATTTAAGAATTTGCAATTTGATTACCACTGGATCAAGCATACTTTTATCTCAATATTTGTAAAATGCGGATGTGAGTCTTAAGCATGTTCCTTGATTTCTTTACCCTGATAACAATAATGTCGTTTTGGGATAAAACAACCAGCGGGGGGAGGGGAATGTCTGTCGATGTAGACGAAGAAAAAACTGACTTACGTCATTTTCCTTTATCTTTGGCAGGTCACCGCTTGCCGGGTCAAAAGATAAGTCAAGAGGAAGGTCTTCTTCGGTCGTCGGCATGCTTTATACTTGGCCTGAATAAACCAAAAATCACAATCACATTTTTAAGGCATGCTGCCGATAAATACAAAATCAAAATTAATCATCCCATTTACAGGTTAAGTTGTATAATGGCATATTTTATTATAAACAAACAATTACTGTGTTAGGTGGATACTAATTCACGGGTGGTTACCTATTATAATTAAAATGTATTCATCAGAGTCGTGTGACATCGCCTTCGCGACAATCTATATCCGAAATTAGAAACGGTAACAAAACGACATCCAATACCATCATCCAATTTAAAGTTTTGACAGGTGACAGGTGACATTTTTTTGAACCAGAGAATTTGTGGCAATAATCAAATCGTAAATATCTATCTATCTCTTATCTATGAAGGTATGGAACGTACCTACTTTGTGTATTCGGTACAATCTCGAAATAAATATTTAATTTAACTATTAATAACGCTTTTGTGGTTTATCGCACTTACGGTCGGACATTATTGATTTTCATTTTTATTGCAATAAGGCGCCAAAATCACAATAACTCATTTTTTCATTACCTCAGCCGTCTCATCAAATTTGTTTGCTAGGTTAATGTAAGCTACAGTAACTTATGGCCGGCGCCACATTGCGCGATCATTCGTTGCTGATTTTCCGCAGCGAAACCCCACTACCTATATTTCTTTCGATATAAAGCAGAGCCTCGTTAATTCAAAATTCAAGAGACCCAATTTCGAATTATGCAAAAAAATCGAGATTCGATTGTGAAATTCGCCAAAAAACGTAAAACTCGAGAAAAAAATCGTTAATATTATGCATATATTTAAAGAAATCATTTCGAAAACGCAATATTTAGTATGTTAATGCCAAAGTGCGTATTGACATATGTATTTGTTATTCTTGCTTCTGAAAAAATCGCTGTTTTCCATTTCGTTACGTCGTGGTTACGTCTGGACGGCCGCAACCAAAAGCGTTTAGGTATCTTTGAATTTATGAAAGGCTTCTTCAATGATCATTCGATTTTAACTTTAGATTCCGCTGTTCTTCTGGCTCAGACCAATAAAGCACAGTTACTAGAAATATAATCGATAATAAATACGTATAATAATAAGATAATTCAGTGATAAAATTTAAAAACATGGAAAACATGCAAACGTAATGTATGTAATGTACGCGGAATCCGCGCATATCAAGGCAGCCAATTGAAGAAAGCATGCATAAAAAAAATGGCGATGCGATTGCAAAATTCGCCAGAAACCGTAAAACTCATGAAAAAAAATTGGTGAAAAACGTCTATTTGCATATTCAAAGAAATAATTTCGAAAACGCAATATTTATTATTCTAATACAAATATCGCGAGATTTCTATTACTAAAGTATAAAGTATATTGATATATTTGTTCTTCCAACTTGCGAAAAAAATTGAATATTTTTTAATTTCGTAAAGTTTCAAAAAATGTTGAATTATGCGAACTAAAATTATTAATGGAGCAAGGAGCTAAACAAATATTTAGAATTACGAATTCCCGGGGTTTTCGAAGTATCGGGGTTAATCTACTATGAAATTCACATTTTGGGACTTGTGGGTTTTAAAAGTTTCGAATTATGGGGGTCCTAATTAACGGGTTTTTACTGTAATATGCGCTTATCCGAAGATCCGCGCAGTGTGGCACCGGCCTATATGGAATTTTAAAAATTCAATCGCTTTAATATAAGTAAATTAAAAAACCATGCAGAAATTTCAAAAATATTATTTGCAAAGTTTTTGTCATTTTATTTGACTTTTAGTAAGACAACTCAGAACTATAGAAAAAAATGCAATTTTTGATGTCGCTTATCTCAGTAACTATCAACGTTTCCCTAAAAGTGTAAAGATTATTTTCTATTCAAAATTGAATGAAGAAGACTCCCTCGATATTTATGCTACTAGTTACTAGACACCCTGTATCCTAACGTATTTATCTTATTAAAAATATTTAGAATGCTTCCGGTAACACCATACGTTAGTGAGAGGTCATTTTTGACTTCACTCATTTTAAAAACTTTAACAATTATAGAATAACAATTAAGTATACAATTGTGAGTAAATAGACTGATGAAACACCTGACGCCGAATTTTTAAACTCTCACTTGACAGTGAGCTCCGGACCCAAACGGTTGTGCACTTTTCGGAGAAGTAGCTCATCGACAAGGCACCCTGAAGATGAGCAGTGAGATCTGTTCGAAACGTCGGCAGACGACTGATCCTGACGACCAGAAGTGACTGTTATCTGCATGAATAGTCAATAACTTCAATTTAATTCAATTCAAGAGACCATGTTCGTACATGACCCTTATTGGTCCAAGAAACCGACAAGGGTATAGGTGTCACAGTTTTGAATAAGTAATAAATTTGATTAGTTCCATAATTTGAGTTATTTCTAATATATTTTTTGGTTATATTATAACCTCAAAATAGACGAATAACGAATAAGAATGAAGAATGTTCTTAGGTTTTCAGTCATTCAGAATCTTCTGGAGTTTTATGGGATATTTTGCCATGTTTCTACGACCTTTCTGGCCGATGTTTCAGATCCCATTGCAGGGTCTATCATCATCAGGGTTAATTTGTTGTTGGCTGATGTTTCACAACACTCAGCCCTGATGATGGACTCTGCAATGGGATCCGAAATGTCGGCCAGAAAGGCCGTGGAAACACGGCAGAATATCCCAGAAAACTCATACCAGAAGAATAAGAATGATTTTGGAGGAGGATGATTCAGATTCGAATTACAATGGCGAAAAGGACAGTGATTTTGAGGATCATATTCAGGAGGATAGAAGCATACTGGGCAAGAAGGTGACTTTTTTAGTGAAGTAGAGGTTCAAAGAACTTCTAGTGACTACTATATCAGCAAAGATAATCAAAGAGCTAAGATAAGCTCCAAAAAAGCTGAAAGACTCGATACAACTGTACATTTTGTGGGAAATATTTTTGTAGGGAACACGCAATTATGGTATACTCTGATTGCTTTGATGGACCATCAAAGGTGAAATAGTTCATAGTAATTTAATTTTTGTTATCTTCAAGATTTTAGAGTTTTGTTTAGTTTGATTTCAGAAGAGGTTAGTATATTTTTGTTAAAATTTTTATAAATACATTATAAGAATAAGTAACTTTTATCAAAGGCTGTAATGAAAGACTGTAAGTCAATGTTAAATGTTTTCAACAAATTTTATTTATATTACTTTGGACACTCTTATTTAATATTTTTTTCAATAACAGTAAACTTTTTCTAAAAAAACATACATATATCTAAGTAACAGGCCTTACAATTTTTGTTCACAGATATCCTGCACGGGTATATGTATTTTTTTATTTAACACAGATATAGGAAGGTTAAAAAGAAGAATTCAGTTGATTCTGAGACAGTCATAGTTTTTATATTAAAATCTGGCAATGTTTTATTATTTTATTCATAGGTTTGTTGACTTTTTCATTTTTTACATTATGTAGTATTTTATTCATTTAATTTTCTGTGTATACTTTTTATTTACATAATTGTTTTTTATAATTTTCTGCGTCATTATATAATATGAACTGCCTTTGTGATTATTATATTAATTGCTTTCTTGTGTATTAATTTTTACAACTGTTTAAACTGTAAGGATGTCTCTGTATTTTTTACATTTTTTAAAGGTATCTACTTTGCACTGTAATAAACAAAAAAATTAATAAATAAGTGGGATTAATAAAAGATTATTTGTTTAGTCGTATCCAGAAGAGTACTGGGACATTATAAATATGCTGAACTGCAACCTCTGCCTATCTCTCTGGAGGTATTGTTGATAATATTATGCATGCCATGAAGCAATGTTTGGGTGAACAACTTGATGGCCCAAAAAAATTGATACTGATCAAATATGTAAAAACTAGGAAATACACAAATTCTTCAACATACAAAGAGTATCAGAATTACATGGAGCTCTTTAAATGTTTTAAATCGCAGATGCGGAAAAGCTTAGGCACATATTTAACCAATTAAGCACCTAAGGATGTAAATACATATGTATATTATGACCGAAAAATAAAGTTATGTTAGATATGCGAACCAGAAAAGTTAATGTGAGAAGGGGTGGTAGTATACTCGTGTCTGAGATGTGTAATCTAGTTTGTTTTGGGAATCCTTTTACAAATTCTCAAATTAATTAATTAGTATCAGATACTCTAATAATAAATATTTACTTCTTTTTCTGTAGTTTTTTTTAATGTACAGGCTACCATCGAAATGACACCGAAGCATCATTTTAAAGCATTAAATTACTATACCAAATTACTTAATAAATAATAAAAAGGCTAGCCACTACTGAAATTCTAATAAAATCCAAATTGGTGCACGTGTTATTGTATAATGCAAATAGTAATTAATAATTATGATCCACAATATCCACATATTATTATTATTGAGTGATTAAACACGTCATACTTGTTTGTTCGGCAAGCTGGCTATTTTAAAATGTTATTATATTAAATAGAAACATACTTCACCGACGTAATTCTCAAAGTGCCCAAAGAGACCTTAATAACAAAAACTTTAAAACTGATAACATACCCCCAGCAAACATCTTTATCTCGGTTCAATTTGACATGTGACTTAAGACCTTCAGATAAACTCTGCAGGGGACCTGATATACAATAAAGTACTCTGAATTTTTACACAATTATCTCAAGAATTGATAATTTTGTGTTGTTTTCCTATTGGTATTTTTCAGTCGTCATGCGAAAATCATTATTACGTTGTTGTTTGTTTTATTCAAATACGAAACATAACAGTTAAAAAGACATACAAAGGTCGGGAAAGATATTAGAGTTGATATTTTATTTAATACTATAATAATCCTATAATAATAAAATAAAGGTTATATATTCATCATCCATAGTAATTGGTGACTATATTTTTATGAAAAAATATAGAAAAGGACCAAAATAAGAAAATGTTATGAGAATTAAGAGCTCACGTTCACTGTGCATACTTTTCTAATAGTAAAAGTTTTTTTATTAAAAAAATAGAGATATGTGTACATGTTACATCAATATTCTTATTACATATTTTCAAACTAAGCTAAACGCTTGTGCTACAAATATGGGACTAACTTGACATGTTCTGGACCGAGACTCAAAGTCCCGACATTACTAGTCTAGCATGTTAAAACAAGACCAGGGTTGTCCAAGACATGGCCTATGATATGTTACTGTGCGACTCTTCTCAACGCTTTGATCTTTACAATTATTCATATAAATAAATAAGGCTACCGTAGCAACACACACACTTGCTTCCATTTGGACTGCAACACTTATGTAGAATAGACTTTATATTACTATTTGAAGTACTGAAATAGGAAACAACAGAAAACAGAACTTCAAAAATATTTTTAAATATTTACTGTATGAATTGTACCTTTACTGTGTAAAAATGTAAAAATTATCAATTTGAAATGTAATATTTTTCTAATGAAGTTTTAAATACAGTGAATAAATCACCTTGGCTAAACCTTTATAAACAGAGCATTTAATTTATCACACGGGGAAATATCCTCCTGTGATGCGGCCTCGTACGCATTTTCAGGACGGGGATAAATTGAGAAATATAAAAACAGATGAGCGGTTCATGATTTATATTTATTTACATTAATATATATCGCGAGACAATTTAACATGATATTAGGGCCTTAAAAAATTAACATACACACATTACATGAGGGGTTTTTTAACTTTAAAATGCAAATCACACATAGCAACTTCTTTTGAAATGGGTTTAGATGAACCCTGACAAGTCAAGGATATTCTTGAGAACTCGGGATTTTATGATTACATTTAGATAAAAAAGAAATGCTGGTATATGAGCCCGCTTATATGCCACCTAAGGCACGGTTAGCTAGTAACCGCACTTCTCCTTTGCGCCAGTGATAGCCGCCTTCCGGTGGCGCTTTTGCATGGCGGTGGCAGACACGCTTGGGCATGGCCGTAACTTTGCCACCATCGTAGTTCTCCGATGTGTACGAATTTTTAAAATTACGATAGTGGCCCAATCCAAAATATTATGTAACATGCTCTAATAAAGCGCTACTCCTATGAAGAAACATGAAATATTTTTTTAAAACAGTAACTACAGTCCTGAGTTTGTAATTCAATAAATCAGCATACGGATTCTAAAAACTGATTTGTATATTTTTAATAGCAAAACAAATAATAATGGTAAAAGGTAGTTTCTGAGAAATTAATACATTTAAAGAGACAAAACACTCCAAAAAATAAATAATGTACATACGTATTTGTTAGGGTTCAGGCTATGTATTTTATGATGTTGGAATTGTTATATGTTGCATAATGCACATGCATTTAAGTTGTACTATCGTTGTGCAGGGATCACACTGTTTTAAAACATAACAAATGTGTATGCATGTGTTATATATTTTGTTTGGGTAATGTATGATATAATTAGGTATTTTGTACTTTGACAAAAACATATTTAACAGAAATATGTAAAGAAACATATTGCAAGACTTGGTAAGTGGGAGGTAGTGATGCTATGTGCAAAAACTAAAATGATTTTTAAGCTAACTGTGTAGAAAATACCTGTATGTATATTTTAAGTACTGAACACATCCGGTATGTACGTATATCCTGCATATATCTATAGCTAATCAAATATGTATGTACTTACTATCATGTTTGAATCTGCCTTTTGGAGATGGGCAATGATAAGTCATTGACCATCCCCAATACAACAAATACATTTATTCATTGAAGATAGTTCTGCAAAATATTAAAATTATCAATGTAATTTGTCTCACTTCTGGAATTGTATTGAATTTCATTCTG
Organism: Agrypnia vestita; assembly: GCA_016648135.1. Lineage (NCBI taxonomy): Eukaryota > Metazoa > Arthropoda > Insecta > Trichoptera > Phryganeidae > Agrypnia > Agrypnia vestita. The sequence goes on from JADDOH010010538.1 coordinate 51,400, forward strand.
ATAATGTAACAAATTTTATTTATTTGCATATCCGAGAGCTATCTGTCTTTAGATGTTCATTATTTTTTTAAGAGATATTCTAATTTGATTAATTAATTATATTTCTCATTTAAATAATTTCAATTTTATGTCACCTGACATGTCAGTAGTGAATAATGAAAAAATGATTAATTACCATTTTATAATAAGAAAAATAAATTACGTATCATCTTCATGGCATGTAAAGGTCCAGATAAAGGAGACACAAAAGATATTAATAAAGGCTTATAAAAATATTTTCTTTTAAAAGTATTGTAAACTTTAATAAAATTCAAATAAATTTATGTGATTTACACTGCTATCATCATCACCATTGTCAATAGATTGATGGACGGAGGCCTCTCCATAACTCTACCATCCTCATCTACATTCAGCCAGTCTTAAATGTCACTCCCACTGCTCTACAATAATTCCTTCAATTCATTAATTTTTAGCTGGTTTTTTGTCTTGTGGTTACCATCCAAGGATCTCACTGTCTTAAAATATGGGCTGCCCATTGTCATTTACATTTGGTAATAACAATGACTTCCTTCAGAGTAATCTGCACTCTAACCCATGTGTCTCTTCCAGTGATTCCCAGAATATTTCTTTCCAAAGTACTATGTGTCATCTGGGGCTTCTGAATTAGTTTAATGTGTAAGGATTAGCATAATGCACTGGCCAAGGACACATCTCTTAAAATACAGTGGTATGTTACTTTTAAAAACCGTATTCAATATTCCTTACGCACTCCATTTTGTTATCTTTCTATATTAATAAAAATTTAATGAGATGTATGCTAATAATGTTTTTAAACTTTCATCTAATGATATGTAAAAATTATTTTTTTAAAACATTTGGAAGAAATAAACATTTATGATTGTATCAGAATGCCTAATCACCAGCATCCTTAATGCGTTGTACATCATATAAGCAATAATAAAAAAACCAATATCACTACAAGGTTAATATTACTTGACATCTGTTTTTTGGGTCAACAATGTTTATTTACTTACTTGCGATAGAGCTCTTAACTGCAGACAAGATTTAGGGTCCAAGATTCATGTCAATAAAGCCAAAGAAATGTGATAAGCATTTCCTACACTACACACAAAAATTTGTTTGAATAAAAGGTTATCTTTACATATTAAATATGAACTGAAAACGTGTTCATATTTCACGCAGCGGGTGTTTAAATAAAAACTAAGGGTTTTTTCTCAAAAACTTTTTTAATTTTAAAAATATTTATTTCAGTTTTTATACATTGGGTTACTGGAACATTTAAAAAATTTTAATGTGTAAAATTGTATCTCTATTGTTCGGTAGCACTTACTTCAGCTTGTTGCTCGATTTCTTTTTCTGAAAAATAAGTCTCATCATCTCCATAATGGAACACGTTTAAAACAAAAAAAATACATTTACAACTATAAAAGAAACAATATAAATGAGAAAAAAATAGAAAAAAGTAGTTTATTTAATTTATAGTGTCCGCCAGTTAGAGATGCCAAAGCTCATAGGGTGACCATGGTGTAAGAATTCAAAAATATTTGATTTTATTTTTAACATTACCACACACCTATATATTTTTAAAATCATGTTCATAAATTTAGATTCAGGGTAAAGGACCACTTAAAACGCTGAACGATTTTTTCGACATCATGTCGGTGCTAAAAATGTAGCTAATATTTAAAATTCTTAAGATAATGATTTTAGGGATATTTCATTTTCATTCACCCCCATAAACCAATTAGTTCCTCCGGGCAGTCAGCACTGCCATAAACACACCACTGTTTTTTTAATGACAAATCTCATATAGCGCGTTTACACTCGCCCAAAAATATATCTGGTCAGTATTATTTACCAAAATAATAGTTGTTTTTCAAAAATTATTACTATTGCATGTCTTATCTTATTCAGATATTTTACAATTCTCTATACTTACATGTCTTAATTTCGTCTGTTGGGTTATTTTTTCGTATATATTTTTCATATTTATTTTTTATCAACATGATATAAGGTTTCTCAAAGGCGTTGTAGGATCTTATGATTTGTGATAAATAACAAAAAATTATAATATAATAAAAGAATTTTACCTTCCATTAAAATTCCTATTTTGTTTCCCTCGACGCCTGGAATCCATTATGAGAGAACAGCCTGCTGTTTCGCCACTTATACACGCGTTCCTACCCCCTCTGATTCCCTGTTTGCGACAATTTATTCCCGCTGGTATCCCTGTTTCCGGTTGCGTCGGCGCAACGGTTTTTCTTTCATATGACTCATAATGCACCAGGTAGGGATTACCTGGATTCCAGGCGTCGAGGGAAACAAAATAGGAATTTTAATGGAAGGTAAAATTCTTTTATTTTGTGTTCCGTCTCGACGCCTGGAATCCATTATGAGAGATCTGTTTGTTATCACCTGGTGACCTAGTGGTTCGACGTTATATGTGACTGCCTATATTGGCGTAAAGAGAGGCGCTAATGAGCTCTGGGGGCATTGTTGCTTGGGCTTATCTACTATCTCTCTTTGGTAGAATTTTCGGAAGGTGATTTCACTCTGCCAGTTTCCCCTTGACAAGATCTCCTCTATCGAGTAGTTTTCCAGCCAATTCAACGAAGCCACAGCAGAACGAACACTTCCTGGCGTTGCTTCCACTCCAGCCTCTCTTAGGATTGACTTGATCCAACCACCTATCATTGTCCGTGAAGCGGGCTTTACTTCACCTGCTGTCGTCACAAATAGTTCTTTCATGTCCGGCTTTCGTCTCGGCTGTGAGAGAGAGACCAGCTTTCGGATCCAAAACAAGGGGTTGATGTTCCTTTCATCCGATGCGCTCAACCTCCAGCCCGATTGTTTGTGTCTTGCCGTGTCAGTCTTCGCTCCAAAGGCTGGCCATAGCGTGATGGAGTCTCCTTTGTCGATCAATCGGTCCGGGGTGACTCTGAGAAGTGTCAGATCTTGGACTCTTCGCCCAGATGCCATGATTAGTAGTATGGCCGTCCTCCTTGACACGTCATACCGGCTGTTCCTTGGCGGGTTTTCACGTAGCCACTCCCCCACTACTCGGGGGTTCCAGATCGGGAGTCTCTCAGTGCATCCACCAGAAACCGAGATGGCTTAAGGACGTGCCTGACGAGGAAGTTCGAGCTAATCTGATCTGCATCAAGAGCTGGGCCATAGAAGGATACGATTGCCGATTTGTGGACCAATATTGTTCGAGGGGCTAGCCCTTCGTGGATGAACAGGTTGGCCAGATATCTTGCCACTGTTGCAGGGGGAGGGTTATGAGGTTGGACAGAATGCGTTGTACACCATCGCTGCCACCTATCCCAGGCCGGCTTGTAGGTGTTCAGCTTTGAGCCTCTCCAGCCAGATCTGAACAGCTGCTGTTCCTCCTGGCTCCAATCCGCTATAGCCTGTTCCCATCCACTGCTATTCTCCAAACTTCCAGTTGGAGGTCCGACACCCTCGGTGGGGGAAACCCTGTCGACGTATCGATCAGGACGCTCTTCAGATCTCTTACGCTTATTGGCCCTCCCTTTGCTCGTTGTTTGAGATCGGCCCTCCAGAATGTCTTCTCCCATCTTGGCACAACTAGGAGAAAGGTGCCTCTTGCCAGGTTCAAGTGCGCCAGTACTCTTGGGACGAGATTCGGCGGCGGAAATACCCAGGCCAGCTCGTAATCCCAATGCTGACTGAATGCGTTGAGATAGGAGGCCGAGCAATCGGTTGAGTCTAGCGACACGTAGTTTGGCACCACATGGGCGGTGGCCGATGCGAAGAGGTCGATCTGAGGACGTCCCCATATTCGGAATCTGTCCTCTGTCGCTGGTTCCAGGAGGTGCCATTCCGGGAGTGGTGTCCCCCGAGAGAGTCGGTCCGCAATCCCGTTGTATCTCCCTGGAATGTACTGCGCTGTCAGAGATATTTCCTGCTGGTCGATTAACTCTAGGAGGTCTCGAGTTATCTTCAGAAGGCCCAATGATCTTGTCCCCCCCTCCTTGTTGATGTAAGCCACTACTGTCTTGTTGTCTGTCTGCAGTGGGGTCTTCGTTCCTCTTAGCAGGTAAGCGTGATCCCTGATCACTGCGTAAACAGCGAAGGCTTCTTTCTGGTTGGAATGCCACCGCATCTGCTCTGGGGACCACTGGCCTGATATCGTCTTGTCGTCCACCTGGCCGCCCCAACCTGCGTCCGCTGCGTATGTAGTCAGGAAGTGGGAGAAGGGGGCTTCGTGTATTGGGCAGGACTCCCCTACGGCCTCCAACCACCACTCTAGGTCTTGCCGAACCGCGGCAGGAAGCTCCACTTGTCTGGATGGCTCGTGCTTCTGCAGCTGGCGGCTGAATCTCTGCAGTCTTCGGCAATGCAAACGACCCCGAGGGGTGGCGAAGTTTGCGAAGTTGAGTCTCCCCAAGAGGCCTAGAACCTGCTTGGGGGAGCAACTGCCGGCCTCGATCGGGCGGCGCAGTACTTGGCGAAGGCCAGAGCACTTGCGGTCCGAGAGGGATTTCTGGTTGGTTTCCCAAGAGGCCTAGAACCTGCTTGGGGGAGCAACTGCCGGCCTCGATCGGGCGGCGCAGTACTTGGCGAAGGCCAGAGCACTTGCGGTCCGAGAGGGATTTCTGGTTGGCTTCGGTGTCCCAAGTTATGCCCAGAAACTCCAGCTTTTGGGTAGGTATAAGGACACACTTGTCGCGGTTGATGCAACAACCCAGATGCTGGAACAGATTGACCGTCT